>VWZY01001628.1:37745-76853 GCA_013399075.1 Chloroceryle aenea | reverse complement strand
TTTTTTTCAAAAATCAAATAATATCTCAAGGACAGAGAGAAAAAAAAGCATGTTGTTTTAAAGCATTTAAGAAAAATAAAAGAGGAAAACTGCACAGTCAAAAAAAAAGTATATTGCACAGGATTCATTTAAGCTACGGAACAATGGCTGTAAAATATATTTAAAAATAATTAGTAATTTTAAGTAATAGTTTGCCTCACTTTAAGAAACAAATGATGTATCCCCAACCTTCTTTTATAGAAAAACAACTGCTTTCAGAGCAATTTAAAAAGTCTTTTATTTACTTACTATCCCAACAGGAGGAAACCTAGCCAGGCTTTCCAGCTTAACACTCTGTACACTAATTGAGATCCTAGATACTGTTTTATCAAGTTTATAGTTTCATCTTAAAAAGACTAACAGACTTTCTATTACACAAGTGTTACCAGGTGCACAAAAGAAAAATGCTTCATAATACAGCCTTATTTCAGGCCTGATGCTTTGATATCTTTTTCAAATATCAGAAAAGTTGGACTTTCACCTTCACAGATCTCATGTGTATTTTCATTCTCATTGAGGCTTCTTCTGCATCAGAGTACCTATATATCAGAGTATCTATATATGCTAAAGTCAATGAGATAATTTTTAAAAACACCTCTTGACATAAGTATGTGCCTGCCTGTGTTTACCAGTTGTGTCTGGTTTTACCATTTTTGAATACAAGAGGTAATAAAAGTTGGCTTAATACAAGTTAAAGATAAATAAAGACAAACCTTTGTGACTAAGCGGATCAATGAGAAGCGTGAGTATACATCTGTGTTTGTGATTGTGTAAACTATGTTTTTGAATATTGTTTGGATGCCTTGGTTTTATAGCCCTCTTTTCTTTACATACTACAGCAAAGAAAAACACGTAACCTCAGGCAAGGATATCTACTTACTTTCTTAAGTAGTATAGCCTAAGAGATTTTTTGGCTATTATACCTAAGGTGGGTAAAGAACTGTATCACAGCTCAACGCATATAGGCTGACAGTGCTCATGAGCATACCAGACTAAAGAATAGATATTTTTGGTTTCAGCTGAGCCCTAGGCTATAAAAAAGAGTGTAAGATGTATTTTAACTGAAATAGCAGTAGGAAAAGTGGAATTTTATTTTTTTTTTTTTAATGACCGTAAGCCAGCAGTCTCTCAAGTAAATATGAGGAACTGAAATAATACAGATACTTGCTACAGGAGTTACAGATGCAGTAAGGGATGTAAACTTGATCAATTCTACTCCTTGTCCCTCTACTTCGGAATGTTCTGGTTTGGGCAACTCTCACAAGAGCTGCAGAAGCTGTTTAAAAATCTGAGTTTATAGAGCTAACATAAACCACTAAGATTTTGCTCCAGAGGTGAATGAAGACAGCAGTAGGAAGAGGGCAACTGTCTTAGTTTTCATCCAAGGAATGAAGCATTTGCAAGCTGTGATATAAATGAAAGAACAAAGCATGGCATCTTGGAGAACTCATGTTACTTCATGTTTGAGAATAACTTGCCTTCAGCTACTTTTGGACCCAGATTTTACAGAAATATATTTCTTTTGCATCTGGTTTTGTGAGTGGCATGTACACCTATTACACAGCTCAGTGCCACAATACAGCTGAATCTTTTGAAAACCCTTCAGACAGCAGTAACTAACTTGATAATTTGACCTGAGAAAAGTCATAGGATCGCATACTGAATCTTGATTACACAATTNAAGACAAACCTTTGTGACTAAGCGGATCAATGAGAAGCGTGAGTATACATCTGTGTTTGTGATTGTGTAAACTATGTTTTTGAATATTGTTTGGATGCCTTGGTTTTATAGCCCTCTTTTCTTTACATACTACAGCAAAGAAAAACACGTAACCTCAGGCAAGGATATCTACTTACTTTCTTAAGTAGTATAGCCTAAGAGATTTTTTGGCTATTATACCTAAGGTGGGTAAAGAACTGTATCACAGCTCAACGCATATAGGCTGACAGTGCTCATGAGCATACCAGACTAAAGAATAGATATTTTTGGTTTCAGCTGAGCCCTAGGCTATAAAAAAGAGTGTAAGATGTATTTTAACTGAAATAGCAGTAGGAAAAGTGGAATTTTTTTTTTTTTAATGACCGTAAGCCAGCAGTCTCTCAAGTAAATATGAGGAACTGAAATAATACAGATACTTGCTACAGGAGTTACAGATGCAGTAAGGGATGTAAACTTGATCAATTCTACTCCTTGTCCCTCTACTTGGGAATGTTCTGGTTTGGGCAACTCTCACAAGAGCTGCAGAAGCTGTTTAAAAATCTGAGTTTATAGAGCTAACATAAACCACTAAGATTTTGCTCCAGAGGTGAATGAAGACAGCAGTAGGAAGAGGGCAACTGTCTTAGTTTTCATCCAAGGAATGAAGCATTTGCAAGCTGTGATATAAATGAAAGAACAAAGCATGGCATCTTGGAGAACTCATGTTACTTCATGTTTGAGAATAACTTGCCTTCAGCTACTTTTGGACCCAGATTTTACAGAAATATATTTCTTTTGCATCTGGTTTTGTGAGTGGCATGTACACCTATTACACAGCTCAGTGCCACAATACAGCTGAATCTTTTGAAAACCCTTCAGACAGCAGTAACTAACTTGATAATTTGACCTGAGAAAAGTCATAGGATCGCATACTGAATCTTGATTACACAATTCTGAAGAGGATTTAGGGGTTAGAGTGAGAAGACAATCCAGTGTGAAATTCCAGAGTGGTGCCAGAGCAGAAAGGATTAAGTCAGACTTTGGCTACACAAGCAAAGAAGTCATGAGTCAAAGCAGGATGTAGTTTTACTGCAGTACACTGTACTGGTGAGCCGGACGTTGGTTCATCACCAATAGCTTGGAAGATATTTGTCTCATCCAGAAATAGATGTGCAAGTCAAGTCAAGGTGAATTATCATGTAGCAGAAAGTGATTATGCAGGGAACCTTTTAGATGTTTGCTGTCTAGTGAGATGAGTCTCATCTTTGCTGCATATAGTTTGCTTGCAGGATGTTGAAGAGTTCAGAACAGGGCCATGAAATGATTTAAGAGTAAGAGAGTTGTAGTTAAAGATTCAATCTGTTAAGTTTGTCAAAGAAAACTTGATTACATTATATTTTGATGAGACAAAATACAGGCCCTAAAAGGTTCTTTATCCTAACAGGCAAAGCCAAACAGGCAATCAGGCCCAGTCAGCATGGATTCATGAAAGGCAGGTCCTGCTTGACCAGCCTGATCTCCTTCTATGGAAGGTGGCCCACTTAATGGATGGGGCAAAGGCTGTGGATGCTATCAAGACTTCAGGAAAGCCTTTGACACCATTTCCCACGGCATTCTCCTGAGAAACTGACTGCCTGGGACTTGGATGGGCATATGCTTCACTGGGTAAAAACTGTCTGAATGACCAGGCCCAGAGAGTGGTGGTGACTGGAGTTAAGTCCAGTTGGTGTCTGGTCACAAGTGCTGATCCCCAGGACTCAGTACTGGGAGCTGCTCTGTTTAATATCTTTAACAGTGATCTGGACAGGGGGACTGAGTTTACCCTCAGTAAGTTTGCAGATGACACCATGTTAGGTGGGAATATTGATCTACTTGATGGTAGGAAGGCTCTACAGAAGGATCTGGGCAGGCTGGATTGATGGGCTGAGGCCAGTGGTATGAGGTTCAACGAGGCCAAATGGCTGGAAAGCTACCTGGCAGAAAAGGACCTGGGGGTGTTGGTTGACACCTGTCTGAATGTGAGCCAGCAGTGTGGCCAGGTGGCCAAGGTCAACAGCATCTTGGCTTGTATCAGAAACAATGTGTTCAGCAGGACTAAGGAAGTGATTGTCCCCTTGTACTTAGCACTGTTGAGGCCACACCTCAAATACTGTCTTTAGTTTTGGGCTCCTCACTACAAGAAGGACATTGAGGTGCTGGAGCATGTCCAAAGGGCAATGAATCTAGTGAAGGGTCTAGAGAACAAGTCTTATGAGGAACAGCTGAAGGAACTGGGATTGTTTAGCCTGGAGAAAAGGAGGCTGAAGGGAGACCTTATCACTCTTTACATCTACCTTAAAAGGAGGTTGTAGCGAGGTGGATGTTGGTCTGTTCAACCAAAGTGCAAGTGACAGGAAAAAAAGACATAGCTTCAAGTTGTGCCAGGGGAAGTTTAGATTGGATATTAGGAAAAAATTCTTTACTGAAAGGGTTGTAAAGCACTGGAACAGGCTGCCCAGGGAAGTGGTGGAGTCACCATCCCTGGAGGTATTTTAAAAATATGTAGATGTGGTGGTTAGAGATGTGATTTAGTGGTGGACTTGGCAGTTTTAGGTTAATGGATAGATTCAATGATCTTAAAGGTCATTTCCAGTCTAAATGATTCTATGATTCTATGATAAAAAGAACTAATGGATATAAGCTCAGGCTTGTTAAATACAAATGAGAAATTAAGAACGTGCATTATTTGTAATCAATGAGAAACAAATTACCAGGGCTGGTAGCAGACTCTTAATTTTTAGATAACTTCAAATTATGACTGGATGGAAGATATACTTTAGCAGAACACAAGTTATTTGGCTTAATACAATCAATCTCTCTTTATTTGCTATAGTTAATATGAGTATTAAATCTTTTCAGTCACTAAGGTTCCAGAACAATACATTATCTACAGATCTTTCTCCCTTTTCTTTTTTTTTTTTCTGTAAAATAATAAATGTAATGTTGTTGCTTGGCAGTTTGTTTGTTGTTTTGTTTTTTTTTCCCAACAGTGACTGTGGGAGGAAATGTGTCTGAGAAACTACAGTATAATAAATAAATAAATAGCAGATAGAAAATATATTTTAAAACGTGGCTTTACTTCCTCTCAAGAGATTTTAATCTAATATTCATTCTAATATCAGCATTTCAAGTCCTTCAGCAAAAGTCATGCTAATAGACCAAATAGTTTTGGATTCTGCCTCTACTGCCCTGACACATTCAAGAATATTGTATTAAAACAGCAAACACAAGAGTAATTCCTATTACTATTCTGAGCAAACAAATTGCCTTGGAACCAGTGGAACCAGTGGCAGATGCCATTGTAGGGATTTGGTTTCTTCATTGCTTTACTTCTTTACAGCAATAATGTGACACCTTCCCTACCTCCTGCCACGGTAACCCATTAGCCATCCCCTTGGGTCATTGCCTAGCTTCCCCTGTGTTATCTTCATTTTCCCTCTTCCTCTGGGCACAGAGGAGATCCCAAATGACCCATCATTTCACCCTCATAGTATTCCTATGTCCCCATGGTGTCCCTTTCTCTAAGGATAAGCAAAGGGCTGTATGTGGGTTGCAGTTGCATGTGTGCTGACCTATCAGCCAGCCAATCCACATGATGAATTTGCTCTGAACTTGTTGCTGGCAATTGCTGTTAGACTCCCTCTGCAACATTTCTCTCAGTGCAGGACATTAATTTAGATCTCCATCAACTGCCTGGACACAGACTTTCATAAAATTTGCAGGAAATTATTTGTCATTGATATCTTACCTTTCTATCAGATGGGCTTGTAGTAAGCACGTGATGGATGGATGGATGGATGGATGGATGGATGGATGGATGGATGGATGGATGGAGAGAGACAGCAAGATCATGTAAGCTGCATTCCTTGGGAGACCACACAGAAAACACATAAGGTATGTGCTACAGAACACACTGACTTAACTTTTCTGGCCTGTAATGTGTTTAAATCACAAATCTTCCAGGGGAAATATGCTAATTAGTGACAAGCAGAACAGACCAAACTCCAGATGAGTTCAAGACGATTCACTGAATACCTGTATCTCCAGAAAGTAGTTCTACTTCTTTCCACAGAAAAGTACAATCTTGTTTTTCTTTGAGTAAGAGCGTATCTCATACACAATCATATGTTACAAAATTCCCCAGAAATATACAAATGTATTTCAGAAGCTTCATTCTTCTAACATTTATAGTCTGAAAAGTAATAACAATTTTTCTTTCAAATGGCTGAAAATCTAATCTAAGTGTAGGGTTATGTGAAATCCATTTTTCTTTTCCATGTATTTTTCCTGAGTGTGTCTGTGTTTTTGTCATCAGCAGGACCTATGAATGTAACAGCATAGAACAATTGATAAGATCAGGCCTTAAATCTTCAGTGCTTCTAGTTTAGAAAGCAGAAGTGAAGGCAATAGGAGTCTGTGATTCCCTTTGTAAACTGACTTAAATCAACTCTAAATTAATTGTTGAATTGCACTGAGTTACTAGCTGCTTTAATATGTAAAGCATTAAGAATGTAAACAATGATAATGAAATCAAATATATTGAAGTCTACTGCAGGCTGTGTGAAGAACAACTTTACATGGTGGAAATCCTTTCTGGTAGATCAGCTTTTGCTGATCTCTCTGCAAAATCACTGTTAAAGATGTGAAAGTACAGATAATGAACACCACTATAAGGTCCACTTCTAAAGCAATGTCAATTAAGCCATTTGTTCCCTGAGGTTCTTGAAGGAAAGGATTATTAAGTAGAGCCTAGAAAATCCAGATAATTGGTTTAAATGTAACTTGGATTTGAAATGATAAGGAATAATCGCTACTGAGTATAAATATGCTGACTTTCCAGTTTCCTGCACAGGACAGACTGGCTTATAGAACTACATGGGGCAACATAATTTATTTTAGGTATTTCTTATTCACTTCCACATTTTTTTCATGGTTCTGTTTTTTAAAGAGACATTGTCGTGGAAATTAATATTTGTTCACCCTTTTTAGCTGATTTTTTATAGCATTTTTTTTTAGCTAGGAATGGTCTCTCTCTGACCATTAACTTTTTTTTTTCTTTTTTTCTGTGAGTCTCAATGTCAGGTAGAAGGGCAAAAATATTGCATACTAGTGATAATGGGTAGTACCTCTAACCCAGCTGGCATGCTAGAGGATGCTTTTCTGAGCAAATTTCACCTCTGAGGAGAAAAACAGATTTCATTTTTTTTAAATATATAGATCTCTTCTACATTGCACACACTAAGCAACTTGGGCTTTTTTTCAGTGCTTGTCTGATCCTTATTATATTATGAAATATGTTATTTTGATTGCACCTGTTTCCAGTGGCTAAGTTTTGTGCTAAAATAAGGAATAAGGAATAGGTATAGAAGAACTTTGAAAGGCTCTATCCGCAGGTGAATATACACTTAGTAGTTTTCTCATGTCAAGGTAGAAACAAAACAAATGTTGGAATGATCACTTCCCTTGGCCAAGAATCTTTCACAAGCTGCATCAAAAGTGTGTAAACTGCCATGCTCATGGCTCTTCCAAGAAAAACAACTGAAGGTAAAAAGATATCAATACAGCTGTAGAGGAATTAACAAAAACTGAGTGACTGGTTTGTTCGGATGGGATAAAGCAGACCTGTGACAATAGGCTTGATGAACTCAAACAGCTCCAGCAACAGCCTACACTAAAAGTTAAAGCCACTTCTTATGAGTGAAGCAGATCAGATTTTTTGGCCTGGATCTCTCACACCCTAGAAGCATCTGCAACTGACTGGGATGTTTTCCCTGTAAACCTGTTTGAGAAAATACTGCAAGAATTTGACACCAGATCCACCAAAGTACCTAGGTTTATATCCTTCACTCAAAAGCTAAGTAGGAGTTACAGGCTTGATGTCTTGAGAAGCAGCCTCTTAGTTCAGTGTTATGATGCCATTCAGAGGGACCTTAACCGTCTGGAGAAATGAGCTGAGAAGAATATCATGAAGCTCAACAAGGACAAATGCAAAGTCCTGCCCTAGGGAAGAAATAACCCAGAAATAACAGCTGGCTTGAAGGCATCTAAGCATAAAAAATCATGGGTGTCCCAGACTGGAACAGGCTGTCTGGATAGGCTGTGGAGTCCCCATCCTTGGAGGTACTCAAAATTTGACTGAACAAGGCCCTGTGCAAACCTGCTCTAGGTGACAGTGCTTGAGCAGGGGGGTTGGACAATGACCCTGTGATTCCTACTCTGGAGGCTCCTGCACAGGACTAGATAGACGATCACTGTTTTGTCTCCAGGCACATTTTCAAAGTTCTATAATAAATAATGGAAAATATAATTAAAATAATTTTCTGCTTAGTTTTTACATAATTTCCCTCTAACTTGTTCATGACAGATTTTCATGTGGAACTTTCTAGTCAACACCAAGTAGACAGATTTCAGGCAGGGAAGATGCATTAGACCTAATGCAACACTTGTAATGTGAAAAGTATTGTATAGAGGAATAGTTGACAGTCCACCCTTGGGAAAATATGGAAATTGGGCATAGAGTCGCAGTTTAAACTTGGATTTCACTTGTTAAATTCCCAGCAGGTCAGTGATTCAGTGTATGCATTCAGATAACCAGAGACAAGATATCTTGAATATGACACCTTGCTACAGAATGGGTAACATGGGATGGACTATTAGCATTCCGTTCTCTTCCTCCTATTAGCTTATCTATTCCATTTTTAACTCCTATACCTATAAAGGGAAGAAGAAGGAAAAAAAAAAAGGAATAATACATAAGCTTTTCATTATCATTGCTATGACATGTTACAAGCATATGCACAGATTGGATCACCTCATTAAATTCTGGCAATGATCTGTGCTCAGATGCCTCCCAATTCTTCACCTTTTCCAGCCACTCACTAGAAATTAATACAAGCGGGTACAAAACCAATACCAAAAAAATTTAAAAGGATTGGCAAGCCTGCATAGTTCAGCGTGTCCTGCTCTGTCAGAGAGGCACATATAACTCTCATGGAAAAGGGTTATTTTCACCTCTCTAGTGGCAACCCTGTGAGTGTTCTCTGATATTCTCTTCTACTGCACACTTGATATTTGTTCATAGAGAAACTCATGTCATTCCCCTTCTCAGTCCAGATATTAAACCACAAAAATCTGATGGATTTTTTTCTTTGGTTCTGGTCTTTGTCTGTTATATCACTGTTCCCCATCTTCTCAAACTCTTGTTTTTGATGAACTATGTTCATGAAAAAGAAAGTGCGAGCTAGAGCTCAATAAAATAAACTAAATTGCAAATATTTTATTTAAACTTTTGGGGAAAATTGTCTTTGTATAAGATGTGAAAGTAATGAAAAAATTAATAATGTATGGGGAAAATCATCACTAAATGCATTGAGTGACTTATTTGAGGAATATTCTTCAATAAACCTTATGGGAAAAAAATGCCCCACCTGCCATGATTCTAACCTGACATACGCCTACTTTTCACATACCAATCAAATCTTTAGATGGCATATTTGAAGCTGGCATTGCAGAATACTCAACTGAACAAAAGGATTGCTTAGTAACAACAGTTACAGGTGATGACTCTAGAAAAAAAGAGCACCATGCTCCTTGAAGATGAATTTATTTTTTTTTTTGTGTCTTGCATACAAGCAGAGCATTATATTGAGTGGTCACTCCTATCTCTGTTCCCAGCATACTTGTGAAAAGTACTTTTGAAGTGTGAGTCATATTTTTTGAGGGAAAACCAAAATCTTCAGGGGTGACAGTTATATGCTGCCAAGTAATAAAATACAATAAAAACAGTGCCAAGTTTTAACAGTTTGTTTTTTTAAATTGATGCTTAAAGCAATTATGTTACTGTCTTGCTATGGCCTCTGTCAATGTGATCTAATGCATGTTGCTGCACAGGCAGGTTGCTGTACTGATTTTCTCTAGTGTTTTGCTTTGGCACCAACAGCATCCCTCATTAGTTTCTTTATTCATACATTTAAATACCCTTTTAGCACCAGTAAGTCTGAAACGGCTTTATTCTTTGTTCAGAAATATTTGTGTTCAACAGATTTCCTCTGTACTCCCTACAAGGTTCCTTACAACAGATGTTATGACGCAGCTGAAGGAATGTGAACCAAATTGTAGGTAATGGTCCATGCTTATTTGTTTTGTGTAAGCTGTGGTTTCTATAGCTACTGTACATCTGCCTCATGCCATTTGCTGATCCCTTTCTGTAGCTGTCTCAGTCTAGATATTTAAAACGGGCTGCAGTGATTATGCTCGGCACAGCAATCTGGTAACGACTCAACATGTGAATCAAGCTACAAATTTGGAAACACGTTTGAAAACAGATGCTAAGTCTACATAGTAACTCTCCATACTACTGGCACAATGACCACTGCACCAAAAATTAAAACACAGAGATCCACTCTCAGCAGAAGATGTGAAAAGAGGACTAACATTAAGTGCGATTAGGCACGGTATCAAGCTAGTGGCTAAATTAGGCTGCTACTGTGGGAACCCAGAGGCAGAGACAGAAAAAACTCTCTGTATTCTGCACATTTACCACAAACTAGAAAAGATCCCTGGCTGAGGGATATAATTCTGTTGGGGATCAGTGGAATTGCCCAAGAGCTGCACTAAAGATAAATTTGACTCATTGTTTTTCTATTGAAGTCTTTCCTTCAGATATAGAAGCACAGTATCAGCAATGTGGCCTTTCAAACTTTGCCTTTGTTGAAGGAATTTTTCTACTGTCCTGAAATCTCTTCTTCTGTCATTGAAAATAATAATATTTGGCTTAAACTGCTAGAATCAAAGAGTGACAGAAAAGGCTAATGTTTCATAGATTTTGCATCATTTGTATGCTTTTTTAATCTCCTGCACCCTCTACCAGACACCCTAGCTGCTTTTTTCTGGTTTTGGTTGGGTAGCACAAGTTTGCTTTTCTAAGTGTATAAGGGGGGCAAAAAAAGATGAATTAATCTATTCTGCCTTTAGAGCTTACTTCCCAAAGGAAGTTGGGCTTACTTGATCTGTTTATCAGGTCTTGCTTTATAATTGTTCATGCCAGCTAATTTCAGTTACATTTGATGAAAAGGGTAGAGATCTCAAAGGTATTACATGCCTACAAACTACTGCTCCCTGGCTCCTTTTTCCCCCGTAAAACACCCAGACTAGGTCCTCTGCTAAGGAAAAAGCTGCAGTGCTTGTCTGCATTATTAGACAACTGAGAGTCCATTCAGGAGGCCGTCTCTAGAAACAGGACCTCTGAAGTGCTACAATACATGAATCTGCTGTTTTGGGATAGTGCTAAATGCTACTTCAGTTTTCATGGTAAAACTTATGGGGTTGTATTAATTTTCATCTTTTTTTTTCACTGAATTTTAAGGCATTTCTGGTCTTCATGGCGGCAAAATAAGACTTGAATCCGTTATAGTGTGAAAAAGTTTCTTTATATTCGATTAATAGGGTAATTTATTTAAAATACGATGAGAAGGTACCCAGCATATTAACTGCCTTCAATCACTGTCATGTAATATCTGTCTAGGTTTTATTAGTTCTTAATACTGCTCTTTCTGTCATAACCTGAGATTATTGATTTTCTAAAAAAGAAATAGAGTAAAACCAAATGTTCCTTTACTCTCTTTTCACTTCTTCTCAAATTTCAGACACTATCCATACTTTCTTTTAGCTCCAGCAGAACCCACAGAAACTGCAGTTTGTGAGTAAGCAAAGAATGCTTGCTACATAAGAGAAGTTGTAGCACTAAAGTAAATGTAAATTAGATGTAGAGAGGAAAAAGATTCTTTACTCTGGGAAGAGGGTGAAAATCTGCAAGAAAAACTCACCGAGATCTTACTTCTAGAGTAGAAGGGATTTTCTAGAACTAAATATGCACGTTTTAATCATTAAATCAATGAGTTTGAGCTAAGCATAGACTAAGAAAGAAAACCCCAATCTACTTTGCATATGAGACAGAGGCATTTAGGCACACTACCCATTAAGTGTATTACCATGGGCCACTGTTTGCACTAAACATGCTGCTGTGGAAAAAAACTATGACTGTTTTACCTCATTTTGCTCAGAAAAAATTAGTTTTTCATTTAGAAGAAGCTTCTGTGGCTCTGCTTCAGCAGTTTATAACGTTGATGCAGCAATAAAGTGGCTGTTGTGCTGCTGGCAGAGCTGCCCAAACTTCTTGCCCTCCAGGGAGCCTGTAGCTGCAAAGGGAAAATAAGTTGTTCACTGGCAGCGATGGGGGTAAGATGGCTCTGCGGGGTGCAGCAGAGCAGCTTGTGAAACACCAGCTGGGCAGGAGACGTGTGACAACTCTCATCCTCCATGCTGTGTTGTTGCTATTTGGGTGTTGGTCAGGGACAGGTTGATGTGTTGGGTCAGGGATGGTGCTGCTGCTGCCGCTGGGTTGTTAGCTCCTGTCAGGAGGCAGGTGGGCACCAAGACATGGGAAACTTGAAGGAGTCATTAGCGGAGTGCAGTCACTAATGAGGCTCTGCTCCAAACACAGGCCAACCCCAATCATTGTGCTCTTTGCTGTTCCAGGACAAAGGATGTTAAATGTGACTAATGTACACTTGTCAATTGGTGCATGGTTCAATATGGCAGACAAGAGAAAGGGGTGGATAATGCCAATAAAACAGTATTTGCTGCACGAGGCAGCAACATTGATTTGGACACATGGATCAGATTTAATACACTTTCATTTTTCCTCTCCTTTAGCAACATGGTTTCTAATCATAATGCATTATCAGCTAGCCCAATATGACAAGGTGCTAAATTAGGGAAAAAAAGCAATGTTGGTGTGTTGTTTTTTTCTTTCTTGGATGCACAGAAAATCATGGACATCATACCTATTAAATTAATAAAATGCATTGTGATGTTATAGCATCACAATCTGATTTTATGACACTCTTTAAACCGGAACACAAGGAAGAAAAGTTGCTTTATTTTTAATACAAGCAAATATGATTCAAATATCTGAAATAAAAGGGTTTTTTTTTCCTTCCTGCACATCATTAAAGGATTTGAAAGAATTGCTGAGATATATCTGCTTACTGATATTCGTAACCTCACTGAAGGAGCCCATTAGTCTAAATTTTTTTTTTACTTCTAGTTTTTACAGTACTTTACAGAGATTATAATTACAGTTTAATAAACAAATGATACAGGCTTTCAGTTATCTGTTCCATCATGTATCAATTAAAAAAAAGGTTTATTACATTTATATAAAACTCTTCCTCCAGTGCTGAGCTAACTATGACACTTTCCCTGCATCCAGAGCAACAATGATCCAAAGCATGAACAGACTTAAATACATTTACTTTAGGCAAAGGGCTATGACCTGTGTTAACTATATCCTGGAGACTAGTTTGACTGGCAAGTGTGTCGGAGTTTGCAGGGTTGCTGCCTTAATCCTCCGGGCCGTTCAATGATATCTGACACTGTATTCACTGTTAGGACTAATAAATGTCTCAGTGGATGATTACCTTTAAATATTATAGCTGTTCAAACTAAATTATTGATGAAAATTACCTCATTTCTTTGAAGATAGCTTTTACTTATATTAAAAAAATAAACAAAATAACAGATGGATCACTGTCTTTTTTTGGTCAAAGGAAAAAAAAAGTTTAGTTGAAACTGTGTATACTTTGTATGTGGATACTAATCTGAATTAGAATGCTATTTCTTTCCTTTTTTTTTTTTTCCTTTTTTTTTCCTCTTTTTTTTTTTTAATTCTTGGATTTTATTTTGAAATTAAATCAGCTTTTTTTTTTCCTTTTGTACCTAAAAAGAAATGAAATAATTACCATAGATATTCTTTGGTGAATCCTTTGGTGAATTAAATTTGCAAACCATAAATAGATGCTGCATAGCTTCGCATAAAAATATTAACCTTTTGGTGCAAAGTAGGCAATTTCTAAAGAGGGTAATTTTTCTTCCTACTGTGTATATGGCAGAGTGTAACCTGAGACTCAAGGTGTCACAAACATGTAGGAACATTGGAGAAGGCTATGAGAAAGAAGAAAATGGTTTGAGGCAGTCAGAAACCCTAACCTTGCCTAATTGAGGAATACAGAGGAGCCAACAACCCTTGTCCTAGAAGAAGAACTAAGTAGCTACCTCCTTGCTTGGTTGCAGGAGAAAACCTCGGGCTACATATAGCGAGGCAGTGAAGGGCTTCAAAGTGTTCAAAACCAGCTTGCATACTGAGCAGAAAACCTACCTAATAAGAAAACAGGGAAGGAGAGCAAATTCCCTTTTTGGAGCTCATGTGCCTGACTCATAGGTGGATAAAAATGTAGCTTCATTGAAGATTCAAACACCACAGACCTTGCTTCCTGTCAGGAAGCTGCAGACACAGTGCTCAGCCCTAGTGCTGGATGAGATCCTATCTTTGCTGCAGTGGGCAAAGGCTAGAGTGTGGGGCAGGGCTGTGCACCTGGCTGTGTATCACAGTAGTGAACAATCTGAATGCTGGGATTTGCATACAATTGATGGGGAAACATAGGGAGGGCACCCAGCTTTCCATCAGCCATGGCATCAGGCCTCCTCATATCTGTTCTTTCACAGTGTCAGGCACCTTGCATCCCTTCCCAAGCCTCTCCGAAGCTCTTGATCTCTTCACACACTCTACCATACACTGGGATTCAGAGCTGGCATATTGTGGGACATTGTATGGGTGTCCTCTGCTTTGGGACACTGCACTTCATGGTTTTAGTACCAGAAGCACTGCTCCTTAACATGGCTTAGAAAACTGAGAATTACATTTCTGTATTTCAAATACCTACACAAGAGAAATTATCATACAAGGAACAGCTGGAGTCCCAATAGATGGAGAAATTCCCCCTTCCTCCCTGTCCTGGTTTGACACTCCCCTTACAGAAGCAGAGTGAACCTGTGCTGCTTTTCTTCACTGAAGGATATAAGACTTGCATTTCAGACTTTCTTGCCTTGATTAGACCATTGATCATTTTTAGTGTATGTCATGCGGTTGTCATTTGTTAAACACTGAAACAAACTGGCATTCAGAGTCAGAAGCTGCCTCTGTTCTCAAACCCCACCCTCCTCAGTCAGTCACTCTGTGGGACCATATCTCTGCTTCGAAGGGGGCTGAAGGTGGAGAATCATATAAAGAACACTGAGCTGTTAAATCACTTAGCTTCTCAGTTCATTCCTGGACCCCTGCAGCCAGACCACATATAAACCAGTTTTCGGGTGTGAGTTTTGAAGACTCTGTGTGTTTGTCTTTTTCTTAAAAATAATCTGAGCTCACTTCTGAAGGAAACCAATTAGTTCTTTCTAAAAGAAAACACATGACTAGACTATTTCATCCCACAGCCTACTCCTATTTTTGAGTGTAAACCACAGCAAGTCTGCCTCCATTCACTCATGACAGACTTGCAACATCATCCCAGCAAGCACTGGGAATACCAGTCGATCCCCTTTCCACACCTGGGCAGTGTAACACATAGTATTGTCGCTGTATTATACACACACCTTTCCCGTGCACCGCAGCACAGACCTTTCAGTTCATTGTAGTGTGGGACCAAAGGACAACCAGACAGGACAAAAATATAGAGATGTGTGTGTGTTTGGGTGTGTATGTGTGTGTATATATCCAGAAGCACAAGCTGGATGTTTTCACAAGGAACCAGCATCAGAAGCAGTATTTCACATTTACAGGAGAAAGAGATGCCAGGTTTTCAGTAAGGCTGTATTTAACAAATCTGGGCATGGTGGTGCTGCTCTAAAATGGGGGTCTAAGACATGGGGACCATGTGCTTCTTCCTCAGATTTTCTCCTCTTACTGAATCATGTACAGAGAGCAAATGCTGGTCACTGTCTGTCTGCTTCCCTGCTTAATACACACATGGACAGACCTTGCAACTACTGCTTGTATTTGGACCAGCAGCAACAGGACTTGGTGTTGCAATATTTTGGGTGCTTTCCAATGAAAAACAGCTGTTAGGTCTTAGTGCTCAAGGGACACCCAGAGGAAACTCGATGAAATGTGTGTGCGATGTGGGTATGGTCAGTCTGCTCTAGTAGGACCCAGTCCAAAGCAGTTAGGGAACCAGCCACCTTGTACCCTGGTTTGGCCTGAGAACAAGCAACACTCTCTTGGACAAAAACCTTTAGTGATGGAGATGTAGCCACAAAGAGCAATAGTTCAGACGCTCAGAGGTGCCTTCTGAAGGTGCCCATTCCTGTTGATACAATAGGAAGACTAGAATAGCCAGTGGATAACAAAGATGCCACAAATGGTTGAAGAAATATTAGCTCCCACCTCCCTTCTCGGTGCACTGCATAGAAAGGTATGCAAGATCAGTGCAAGAAGACTGAGAGAAATGGAGTAGAAATTGCTTCTTCAGTTTTTGACTGCCAATGAGCAATTTACAGGCAGTTTTGCTGGATTCTCAGAATAGTCTACCTAACATTGTGCATTATTACAATAATTCTTCAGACAACTAAACAGTTCTTCACCATTACTTCCTGTAATACGTTTCTTCTGATATTATAGGCAATTACCTGCTAGAAAGTGAATAAGGTATAAGGCCTTCGGTCACCTCTTTCCCACCACTTACATGTTGTAAGAGATTATTTATGCACAACTCCAGCAATGTGTGCAATTAGTCATATGGATATTGTAGTTTCATTGGTATGTGTGTTCTGGTCTTTCCCCTCTGTTTCTTTAGATGTCAGAAACAGGACTTTACCACTCCTCATGATCTCAAGGCAAGTAAAAATAACTGCTGCCCTACCTTTTGAAGACTAATCTGGATACCGATTTATCACACATTTCTTCCTTTCACTTGCTTTTCAGTACAAGCCCCAGTGTTCTTATTCCCATCTTTGAAACACAGGCAAAATGTTGAAATATTTTTCAGGACAATGATAAGTTTTTAGGCATTTCTCAATACTTGCAGAAAGAGGCATCACCTTCAGGACTGGATATTTTCTTTAACACAGCAGCCAGGCCCCTGGCTCTCTAGGTAGCAGTTCTCAGATATAGCTGGAAAGTGCTTGAAGGAGGGCAAAAAGAAGCAAGGAGCCCAATTCAAGGCTGGAACCTGTTAATTCCCCTTAGGTAACATTCTACCCATCGACAGCTCTGGGCAAAGAAGCGGTTCCTGCCCCTTGCTGTCTTCCTGGGGGTGCTCTGTCAATCCACCATGGGTCAGCCAACTGGCAGGAGCTTGCCTTGATAGGCTGATGGCTCACACACCAGTTATCTGAAGTGGGGCTGGAGGAACCTGCTGAGAAGCATTGCCCTGCTCAGTTAGCTGTGCCTTGCCTCAGTGCAAGGCCTCCTGGCATTGTGGAGCACCTTGTTCCAAATGCCACTCTTTTGCTAAAAAATGAGACAGGGTAGTATTTGATACATGTCACCACTCTCTGATCATTTGGGAATAGAAGATATATCCTCCATTAGTTCAGGGAAGCACTTGGAGTTAAGAGCATTGTCCTAAGGCTACTGAATCAGAGAAGCTGTATCTATCTCAGACAGTCCAAACAATGAAAGCACCAAACAATGAGCATCACAATCCAGGCTTCCTAGAAAATAGTCTTCTGGTCACTTCTTCAGCTGCTGCTTACCATTTATGAGAGTATATGCTATTTTGATGAGTAATTCACCAGTTACATATATTACAGAGCATTAGGCTTCCAGAGGAGTTCAGATGTTCTTTCTCAAATTCCCAGAGCAACCTGAAGAATTCCCTCAGGTCTACCCTCCTTTAACATTTCCACACTAAAATTCAATACATGAATGACTTAAAGATTGTAGAAAATTATTGCAGATACAATAATATCTTCAGCTTAGAAGTATCAGGTTTTCTAATTCATATTATTGAATTGAGTTCCCGGAAAAATATTTTTGTTTTTTAATCTTGCTTTTTCAGACTTGTATTATGTTGTAGCATTTACCCTATAATATCTTTATCTTTGCTTTGATATCTTATTTGAAACAGTTAGTCTTTGAATCAATAGGCTATTCACAAGACCAAAGGAAGAGGGTAGCTAGACTGTGATCCTCAGACTGAGGAGACAGTGAATCCTTATCAGGCAAATATAAATTTCTCATTATGAAACTCAGTTTGTGATTTCTTTCTCTCCAGTATCAAACAAGCTTTGACTAGCTTTGATACTTGTTTTTTTTGAGGAATATAGTACTTTATTTTGTATAAACCAGATTAATATTGAAATGTATTCAAAATATATAGTGGAAGGGAACTCATAATCCAACAAAAAAATAATGCAGTAAGTGAAGACCAGGGCTGGCCTAAGTTGCTTTGAAGTTCCTGTACTGCTCTGCTACTCTTTATTGAAAGGGATTGAAGTATTACATCCAAGTTTAGAGATTCTAGAGAAGAGATGTAAGGTCTCCAAATGCCATTTCTTTGGTTAAAAGCATGAGTAGGGAAACTATCATGCTCGTTTGTATCTCTGCTATATTTATTTAGTCTGAGACAGAGCAGAAGCATTGCCCAATATTAAGGTTTCTTGTACCACATTCTGCTCAGCCACTGCTGCAAATCTTTCCTTGGAAAATTCTGTCACTGCTGGGAAACGAGCAATGTTATCAGGAAGGGAGGTTTACCTTGTTTTCAAAGACTACTGAGTTGGCCTAACTGTAAGACCTGATAATAAAACAGACATTATTTCACAGGAAAGATAAATTCCTCTCTCTTTTTTTTTTTTTTTTTAATTTTCCCTGAGAAACCAAATATATGGGCTGTAAGCTCCAGCAGCAGGCTTGCCTAACTCCTGTGTTGAGTACAAAAGAGTGTTGGAGGGTGTAAAAGGAAAATCCATGGATGGTTCCATTTGGTACCAAAAGAATGAGACTAATATTGTACAGAAAATCTCTCACTGTTGCACCAGCACCAGTCATTCTCTGATGCAACACTGGCAGTAGGACTCCTCAGGACTGGGACCCAGTATTCCTGCATAACAGCAGGAATTCCTGCACACCATCTGAACCAACCCTGTGCTGGGATCTGCGAACTTATAGGGAGAAATTAAAGGTGGAATTCTGGATATAAAAGGACACAGAATTAAAGGGGGAATGGGGAACTGTGTGTTTTCAGCCTACATCATAAAGAGAGCAGAAGATCCAGGGTTCAGTAGTGGTCCCAGTTCTATTCAACATCTTTATTGATGACCTGGATGAGGGGACTGAGTGTACTGTTAGTAAATTTGCGGATGACACTAAACTGGGGGGGAGTGCCAATCTACTGGAGGGTCGGGAGATGCTCCAGAGGGACCTGGACAGGCTGAGTCAATGGACTAAGGCCAATAATATGAGGTTGAACAANCAGAGAGGTGGTGGAGTCATCTTCCCTGGAGGTGTTTGGATGTAGTGCTTAGTGACGTGGTCTAGCTGCTGTCATGGTGTTGGGTCATAGGCTGGACTTGATGATCTTGGAGGTCTATTCCAGCCTCAGAAATTCTGTGATTCTGTGAATTAAATCTTGTTAATGTTTTGTTGAGATTTTTCTGACAAGTTCCCAGCAGCACCTAGTATCAGTTTGTGTTTATGAATATAAGAAATACAACCTATGTTACTTTTTTAAGGTGAAACAGTTCACTGGCCAGTGCACTGGCCAGTGCCTCTGCCTTGTTAGAAATGTGTAGAGGGACAGTGACAGGTCACGCTAAATAAAGCTCTTCGGATTTTTATACTTGGAGTGCTACATACTCTTATTTTCCATTACCATCTGCATCAGCAAATACATGAACTTGCTTCTTTTGTACACATTCAAACTGGGCATAAATTTTATAGCCAAGTTTACTGAACTTTCTCATACAAATGCTGCAAACAATAACGGAGCACACTAGTTCATGTTTCAAAGGTGACTCACATCAGCTACCAATTTATCATGGGATCTTTCGCAGGCCTATTTTTGGTCTGCTTGCAATGCACAAAGCCTTGCTGAAGACTCCCAGGTGTTCTGGCTCAGGGCAATAGGATATGGTGGGGATTGCCCAGAAAAGAGTGGATGTGCTCATTAAAAATGATTTCTGGTATGAAACAGAGACAAGTGGCAGTTCGAATGTCTCCTTGTTGTGAACCTTCTTCTCCCTGTAGAGGTAGGATGCGCAAATGTGGCTCAGGGTAATGATAACTTCTTAGAAAGAAGGAGTGCAGGCTGGAGGCAGAGGAAGGATGTTTTTGTTTCTGCTCTGTACAATGTATGAGTCTACATATTTGACTAGTGTAACTGAAATTGCCTGATGATACTAAGAAATTTGCATTTGTGAGTACACAACAGGAAGGGATATTGGCTAATCAAATTAATAAAATGCAGCATCACTGTGGGTGGATTAAAATATAATTAAAAAGAGATTTCTCTTTTAAAACTATTAATTTTAAATACGTGTCTTCAGATGGTAAAACTCAGCATAAATTTGGATGGGATATGAAACTCTCTGCTCAGGATGCTGGATTAAGAGGTGGAACTAAATGAAAATAATTCCATTTTCTATTAGGCTTTACTTTCACACTATGTTACTAGATTTGCTTAACTTCCCCTAGCAGCATTAAAGTGGACATCCTGTCACATGTCACTGATTTCTGCAAGTAAGGAAATACATGCACCGTGTATGTTCTTTAACTGCTTAAATACAGATTTTACTGGCAAATGAAACTAGATCTTTTCATGGCTACAAAGGTATATCAGACGGTCTAACTGCTTGTTTTTATGGTTAATACTGGGCTCCACACTTGAAACACGAGGCTTTGCCTACCTGGTGGTTGCACTACTCAGTTTGAAACTCAAGAGACAATTGCACGTGATCAAGTTTTAAAAATATTTTTTAACAACATATCTTCTATCCCTGTTTTATATTGGGAATTACTGTGTCTACATATTTTGTTGCTCTGAAATATATTAATTTGTAGAAATGACCGAGAAAGTTGCTATCAAAAAAGCCCTAAAGCACGATAATTACTGCTAACTTAGTCTGCTTGCCCCTTTCTATTTCTTCCAGAGAAGCACTCTGCAACAAAGTGGAAAAGCTGAAACTTCCCCTCTGGAAGCGTTTTAAAAGAGAGGTTATAAATGTTTTATATTGCATCTCAGGGTATTATGCCATTTCCCCAGGAGGCCAGGTCTTCAATACGCAACTCTCAAAGTGCTGTAGGTTAGTTACCAGCTTCCTCATTTACTGTCTGCGTGATCATGATGTCCCTTACCCTAAACATGCAGTAATGAGTGGCAAGGAGAGTAATGTCTTTGGCTGTATGAACACCTCACTAAGAGACTATTATAGTTGCAAATGAAGTGATCTTTCTGTCATTGGCATTTTTTTCTTACATCTTGATGCTGCTGATCAGCATGAAGAGTCTTTACAGAGAGCTCCCATTTCCATCCTACGGGTCTTTTTCTATGGCTATTGCATTTTAAAAAGAATCAATTTTATAGACTAGCAAACCTCTTTTTTTTTCTCCCCAAAGGTCTGTCTTTCACCCTCTTTCTTAACAGACACACAATTCCTAGTAGTTTTACAGCAAAATAACCAAGTACATTATGCATTGGTCAGGTAATAGAATTTTTTTTTTCATTTTTCTTCCTCTTTTTTTTTTTTTTTTTTTTTTTTAACATTCTGCTTTTGGCTACACTGGGACTGATGCCACAGTTATTTCTTGAAGAAAAAGAGAACTCTGAGTGAGTGTACCAAGTTTATGAGTGATGCCTGCCACTTAAGTGGAGATGTGCATGGCTGGTGACCAATCTCCTGTGTCAGACTAACAATTCCCTCTGGAAAACCCAGGACTGCTCTTGCCTGACTCTGTGTAGTCCCAACAGGCAGCTCTCCACCTCATGTGAGACCTAACTGTGCAGCACAGCCTCCAGATAACCATTCCCTCTCACTTTTGCCATGTTAGGCTCTGTGCTGATATTTTTATTTCAAAAAAACCCAACATTGTAGACTGCTGGCACAGATTTTGGCCATGATATTTGCAACCTCTGGCAGTCAATAAGGAATGAAATGTTTTTAAATATATCTTGGATATGTTTGTGATCATGGTAAGGAGAACTTTCACTGCTCTGAAAGTGACACATATGAAGTAATTTGATATTACTGTTCACATTTTAATAGTCTTTGTTAAGCTTCAGAGTTAACATCTACAGGTATTAATGAGGACAGTTCCTATCTCTTAGAATTACTGCTTGGAAACTACTCTGTGTGCATCTGAAGGTGACCTCTATAACTGGAGGTGAAGTATTAATGAAGGCAAATTCATTAGCTAATTCATTAACTAATTCATGGAAGCTAATTATGCAGGAGCCAAAAAGGGGTTGTGAAATTACATATTGTTGTTGTTTTACTGCATTAAACACTAAGCTCTGACTTGTGTAAACAGGCCTAGGTCACCACACTACAGGCAGCTCTTACTGATGAAAAGGAATGGAGAAATTAATTGTATTTCACAATATCATTTAATTAATAAGGTTTTGTTTAATGAACAAATCTTGTACTAAAAAAAAAACAAAACAAACCACATAAAGATTAGTAGCAGTTTCATATTTATATAAATAAAAATACAGCCTTTACAGTTTCATTTAATAAGCGCTTTGCAAATTCTGCCAGTAAAACCTCAATGAGAATATATTATAATGAAACGCGAAATGTATTTTACAGCATTAAGGGCTGTTTCACACAGTTTTGTAAAAACATCTTTTAATTGGATGAAACAAAAAACTTGGAACTGGTGTGACTGTCTTTATGAAGAAGAACTACTTGAGATGTTACTAAATAACTATACTGAAAGCCATACTTATTACTTAGGTGATCATTGGCTTATTAATGGCCTCTAGGCCACTACTCATAAAATCATTTTTTTTCCATAGGGTGGTACACCCAGAAGAAAGTGAACAGATGGCTCCTGTCCACCACCTATTTCACCACTTAAGAAAGGTTTTTGTATAGTATTTTGAAACTGAAACTGCTATTTGCTCTAGACTTCTGTTCTGGGAATGCCCCGAGAGGCTGCTTGGACAGTGCAGGGCAATAAAGTACACATACGGGCTCCAGGAATGCTGGGACAGTCATCAGTGAAGACTGCCCTTTATCAAAATCCACATACTGACAAGTGTATGATCTGGTAGTTCACTGGAGCTATTGGACTGACCCAAGTGCTTCCCTCTCTGAATGAAGGAGAGAAATTCTTACCTGAAGACACTGTCCAGAAGGGACAAACCATGTCTTTCCAAGTCACAGAAGGCATGTGGAGCCAGTCTGTGATTAAGCAACATCACAGTCCAGCCACTCCCTCACCTCATGGTTTTAACTGGAAAATCTGCATATGAAGCAGGCAAAATCATTTGGCTTCAGGCATTTAACAGGTGGATGTCTTCATGTCCTTAAAAAAACTGTGAGCATTCTTCAAATGTTCCTCCCTTTGCTTCTGCTCTATAAGATCCCAGAGCACAACCTCTTCCTCCAAAACACAGAAAAAAAATATGTGCAAAAAAAAGAGCAAACTGGGGGCAAGACTTGAGTCATAGGGATGAATCTTCCAAGATAACAACTTGCCAAGCACAAGGTTATAGTCACATCAATTTCAGTTTGCCTTCTTCCTGAGCCAACAGGTAAAACAATCCCCAAACTGCATTAGTAGGCCTTGAAGTTACAATGTCTGGGAATTATTTCAGTCTTTCCTAAAGAGCTGTGTGTATGTTAATTATATATTTGACATATACATCTGAAACACATATATGGAAAGCAAATTTGTGTCATGGTTTGATGAGCAAATCATATTTACCTTAGTGGTGGAATTTTTAAGGATGTTTAGCTGTAGTGCAAGATGAGCCTTAGGACTTACTGGGGCCTTTGGCTGACATGGAAGTCTAAAAATCTGTCATAAATCACATTATTAGAGGAGTAAACTATTCTCATTTTACTGAAAAAATAGTAACAATTGGTATTAAACATTTTTACTAGTGATGAGTCAGAAGAATTATGAGATAAATTGCAGTTTGCTCTCAGTGAACAGAAAGTAATGCAAGTGAATCACCTGCTCTCTCCATGCCTTCCTCCCCCTTCATGAATGAAAAGCTATCATTGATGCTACATGATCAAAAGCAGGATACACTTGAGCTATTTCAAGATAATCAAGGTGCAGTGTCCAAAGAAAGCATATCTAGTCGTTTTCCTTTGGAAAGGATTCAAAATTTATCAAGAGCTAATACAAAAGGCTTGGAAAAAATAAGCCTCTACCCTCCTCTACCTCCTGCTGTTATGTGCTAAAGCTCTTTTACTTGTAAAACCAATGCATTACTTTGTGTTTGTGTTGCTCCGAAGTTCAGGACAAGCTTATTTTGCTGGCCAGGAATATGAATAGATTGCTCAGAGAAACCACCTGCTCTAAGTACTGGATATACCATTCTGAGCTCTCAGCAGCCTTCAGATACTTCATGCACAGCTCCCACTGAAGCCTACGCACAGAGCCAGACCTTGGGACGTTCAGCTCTTTTGATGAGGGTAATGTAAGGTAGCCAGCTGGGAAAAAATGGGGAGGAATGGAGCAGCTGCACACCTGCCTCACTCAAATGCCTGCTTACAAGTGCTGCTGTGTACTCAAAAGAGGCCAGCTCCTGCAGAGGATAAATATTTGTTACAGCTAACAGACATCTTTGCATGAAATTAGCACATTTGGAAGCATGTGAAAGGAAGTAAGTGAAAGAGAAGCAATACAGTGTTTACATTACTTTGATACAAACACTTAAAAGCAAATTAGCCACAGCCTTTAAGACTCACTGGGCCTGACAGAGCATTGCCCAGAGGTTTCTGCAACATCTCTTGCACAGATCTTTTCATCAATTTATTTATTAAAAGAAAGCTCATGAGCCACTTCACTGCTGTCATCCTACACAGAGAGTTTACTATGAGCACAGGTGCTCTGGTGGCTGAGGAACTGGGCACACCTGACTGTCCCCAGGAAAGATGGTACAGCTGGGCTGGACTTTGACAAGGAGCCTTGGACAAGGGCCAGTGATATTCAAAGGCCCATGGGTTCCAGCAGAAAGCATACTTCTGGTACAATCTAAAGCATCTGGGATGCTTTCATTGTCTTTCACCACAGTCTTTTCAAAACCTCACTCACGGTCACTAAATTGGATTTTCTTTTTAAATTATTTTTGAACAACTATTCTGTCCTGTATTCACTTCTTAATATTTTCTTGAAGAAAATAATGCAAAAAAACCAAAGGTATATTTTTGTTGTTATTGCTGTTGGTGGTGTTCTTGAAAGAGGCAGTTGCTCTAGCAGAGTAAATTCTCTTTCAGAGTGCTGTATTGCCACAGCTAGACCCCTCCACACAAACCAATTCATTTCAAGCCAACCTGGGTATCTCTGCACTAACCTGGAGGCTTTCCCCCAGTTTAGCATGTAGTATTTAGCTTCCTGAAAAAGAATTCTTAGGCCTGTCTCAACTTATCTCATTTTAAAATCTCTTCCTGGCAGAGTCCTATTATAACATTGAGTACTTTGTGCCTAGAAGGTGCTATTTACTCCATGCTAAGTATTAAAAGAGGAGGCTCAGATATTTGAGGGATTTGTTACACTATTCTGAAAGCACTGGTACTATTAAAGCAGCAAATGTTATTGGGGAGCTAACAAAGAAAGTGCAGCATATCAGTCTGCACAGCACTAGCAGTATTTATTTTGCAATAGCATTTGGATGCTCCTAGAAGAGACTAGCAACCCAATGTGCCAGGCAATGTGGAAATACAGAACAAAGCTATTCCCCACTCTAAAATGCTCACAATAAAAAAAAATTACGGCATGCTTCTAAAAACATTAGGAACAACATATGTAGAACATCTACCTGTTCCTACTTGGTAATACTTTATTTCTGAGTCAAAAACTCATCACCTGACCTCTGCAGACTCTTTTTTGTAGTATTCAGAAGTTCTGCTTTGTGTAATCCACTAATAAAAACAAAGTCGCAAAGGAAATCAGGGTGAGTATCCTGCCTTTTTTCCTCCCTTTTTCAAAGCCAGTTCTATGTGTTATTACTTTGTGCTACCAGGAAACTGGCAACTGATGGGCTAAAGAGAGCTCCCACAAGTGTCTAGTGAAATTACACCTTAGAGCATTTTCCTTGTCACCGCTAGAGCTCTGCCTCCCCAAGTAATACTAAATATCTCTGCCAAAGAATTATTTTTCCCCAGGGCTCAAGGAAATACCTCTGAAGCTCCTGTTCTCCTTGTTGGAGTGCCCCAGGTCATAATGTGGGTCAGGCATTTTTGTGGTTTTGGAATAACGATGGAGCTCTCATCTTCCCCTGTAATCAGTCTGTTTTATGTCACTTTGTCTGTACAAACCAGCCACAAAGTATCCAGGATAACTGTCCACAAAAGAATCTTTGACAGTGTAGAGAGACTCTCTCCAACATCCAAACTCATTCTTTGTCAGTCCACAGACAATGCCATGGACCCAGATGTAGGAAGGCCAAAGAGCCATTACATGATGTATGACATGGCCTCCTACACCCAAATGACTCTTGAAAGCTGTGAAACACCGGCATAATGCAGATGCCTCTCTCCTTTATAGTCCAGTAAACAGGCAGTTGTCAAGGGTTAGGGCTAGGCCAGACACTAGACAAATGACAGACACTCTCTATTAGCCCCTCTCTCTTCCCAAAGGGTAAGAAAAAGGGAATAAGGGGGAGAGATTTATGGATTGGAAAAGAAAACTAAAACAGGTTTAGTGAAAGTAATAATAATAAAATAGAGTATATGCATATATCACAAATAACCAGTAATGGACCAAACCCCCTGATGGCAATTATGTCACCATCACCACTGATGTTGTAGACCCAGCACTGGGGAAGTCCCAGATCAGACTCAGTAGCAGATGGGAACTGGATTCAAGAGAAGGATTCAAGAATGCACAGATTGGATTTGAAGGCAAAATGGACAGAGTCCTTCTTGGATGCTGGTCATTGATAAAAATCTTAACCCTTGTGATCCCTCAGCTTTATATTGAATATGACGTATATGGGATGGAATCCCTTGCTGGTCAGTTCAGGGTAGCCTGTCCTGTCCACTGCTCTCTGCAGTTGTCGCCCAATGTACCATATAAGATCTAGCAGTGACCTTGGTTTGCAGAGGAGCAGTATAATATAAGCAAGAGCCTTTCTGCACACCAATCACTGGTATTAATTATAAACATCAAGCGTTATCACTTCGAGAAGCAGACACTGTCTGCAAAACTATGCCCTTAACTTCAGAACGTGCTGTTACTCAGACTAACTGAGCTGAAACATAAAATCACAGAACAGAATTAGTTCTGTTCTGACTCAAACTGGGACAGCAATCCAGGACAAAAGCAACACCAGGTCTTGTCACCTTTCACAGAGGTGCCTTCACTCCCTAGCTGCATTTGAAGATGGAGACCCTTTCACATTACAGAAGCAAGAGAGGACACCTGAAAAATGCACAAAACATTCTGACACCCTCTCACGAAACATAATCAGCCACTCTCCTGTTGCCAAACTGTATTGTCCTTTGGTAATTACCCTGTCAGTGTTTTGACAAGAAAATGCAAGCATATCCCATTCCCTTGCTTTTCCTTCTCTGAAGGCATACTGTCAGGGACAGAGCTACATAGATTTTAAGGAGAAAAAGTGTCAAAATATTGGCAGCATCTTTGTGCTAAAGAAGCAATACAAACAAAGTGAAGGCAAGGGAGTATTTTGTGCTAAACTATTCACCTAGGATAGGCTTCTGTCTGACTGTTTTCCAGATTATGAATTCTAAAGTTACGAAACTTAAAGGATGCTAAAAATTGCCATGCTAACCTGTGCTGTCATTTGTGTTTATTGCAAAACTTTACTGCAAGAATTAGTTCTAAAACATTGACTCTATTTCTTTTATCTAAAAAAAGGCAGTGACCAATATATAAATAGCTTTTAATTATTATTATCTGTAAAAGCCTGCACAAGACAAAAATGAAATATTAGTTTCCAGCAAAAACATGTCCAGCCCCACCTATATATAGATTGCATGTTTTCATACTTACATAAATCTGTAAGAATGAAAAAAATATATTATATAAATGTGCATGTATATAAATACACAAGAATGTACCTATGCAAATTGAAAATGTCTAAAAAGAATTTTATTTATTTGTGTCACTATGAGGTAAAAGATATGGAGAACAAAAGGGTATTGGGATGCTTCCCCTTGTCTTTTAAAGGTAGTCAGACCAATTCACACGATGACTAAGTTATGTGCACAGCTCCAGTTTACCTCATATTCCTCACACACTTAAACTGTAGAGCTCAAATCAGCCCATGCGAAATTTTGGAAGAGGCAGAAAGTCATTAAAACCATCCCTGAGGTGCAAATATTGTGTCCAGGAAGGTAAAAGGATGAAATTCTTGTCCTTTTAGCTGAAGGGTGGGACGCTGCTCGGTCAAGGTAACGCAGGCTGTGGCAGTACAATCTGCATCAGTAAACTGAAATTACAGTCAGGAATAAACCCTATATGTGCAATACAACTGCACCTGTAATAAAATGAGGTGGAGACATAAGTGACTGGCAGTTTCAGGTTAGAGAGTGCTTGTCTTCTGCACCCTGAGATAAGGATTTGGCAGGTTGGGAGATGAGAAAAAGAGAGAGGGAAATGGAGATGCCATGTGTTCTATGCCCTAGGTGTTCCTGCATTGGCAAGGGGATTGGACTCAAGTATCTCCAGAGGTCCCTTCCAACCTCTAACATTCTATGATTCTATGAGACCCCACACGAAGCCTCATGTGAGACCTTTGTGTATGGTCTGGCCTCTTGCAAAAATCAGTATGGTACCAAATTCACAGAACGGACTCACTACAGAAGTGCAAACCTGATTTTGCTGTTGCAACACTTTGCCCTGAGTGCCGACTATACCTTAGAACTGGGGTTTCTGCTTGGAGTGTTGCTTCTGTTACTAGGAGCAGTAGGGATGTCTGCAATGGTGTAACCTTCAGCAGGATGCTTATGAAGGGAGCTTACTTACTGTGATATAGTTTAAAAACATTTAATTGGTAGGATCTTTACTCTCTTGTTTTTTCACTGTTTCTAAACAATGAGTTCCCTGTGGATTTTGTCACACTCCCAAATTTATGCAGTTTATGTTCTACTTCCTGATGCAAAATAAAATTTTAAGATTATTATATTTCTTTGGAAATATAAACAATTGGGACTAAACTAAAGAGAAGAACAATTTATCTAACATTTTCTCCTGAAACAGACAAAAAGTTTTTTGCACAGGAGACAAAAGTTTCTTCATACAGCAGGCTTCCCAAAGGAGCTCGTTCATCCAGGAATTAGGGAATACCACAATGCGCATCAGCCTTCTGCTTTAAATACAAGATGGTTTATCTTGCTTATGACTTCTCTCAGAAGCATAAGGCAAGACGGTGCATAAACTGTCCCTCAGACAGTGTAACGCTTCCCCAGGGAAGGAAAGAGAGAACAAGTGCTTTGTACATTACTGGAAGGCACCGAGTGCAGTGCAAAAAATATGGGAAGAAAATGTATAGCACAATCCAGCATTGATATTTTCTGGTGACCTAGATTAAATGTTGATGCATGAATTAGCTCTGGCTCCAGCAACACAAAACGCTGAACAAATAACCTGAAACTTCTGAGAGAAAACATACCTTCCTCTACTTCAGCATGGCCACATCATTCTTCCCCAAGGACAAAAAGACTGTCACTACAGGAGCTTTTTGGCTTTATGACATTTCTTTCTTAAGTGGTTTGTTTTGTCAAAGATCATACCTTTTCTACTTCTCCCTTTTGCATCGCAGAATAATGGAAAATTAGATTGGGGGTGTCCTTGGTAGCATTTCTATACTATCCATTAGTTTCTTTGCACTGATTACTGCCTCTGCACATTTCTGTGTTCAAAGTGTCTAATGTATATTAACTATCTTGAAAATACAATAATGATGAAATATATGAAGCCACTATATTTCTGTGATCAATATTTCTTGAATTCTCATCAATAATGAGATCAGTAACTAATATAATTTTGAGAGATAAGATTTTTTGACTCTTAATTTGATTTACATTAACCAATTACTGTTTGCTCCAATTTTCTTTCTAAAACACAGAGGAGACATTACTGTTGCCCATGAACTATAACACAACTTTTATATGAACAAACCGAGAACTGCTGTGGTGGAGGTGGTGCTTCATATCTGTATCCAAAACCTTTTTGATATCCTATATTCTGTATCAACTGCTAAACGTCAAGGATAGTTTGTATAGCTCTCTATAACAACTAATACTTAGTTTTGAGTCTTCTGCCAGTTCTTACGATGATTCTAGCTGGTGAAAGCAACAGTACCATCTACTTTAAGCTGGTGCACCACAGCATCATCTCTGTGTGTTTGAAATAGGTCACATCAATTCATGTTACTCAGTGTCATTTATCAAATCCTATCTTCTATTGCTGTGATTTTGATCTGAAAAATTGCTAAAAGTACAAAATCTAGAAAGCTTTATTAAGAACAACAGTAGCCCCTACTGGATTGTGACTGTCTCCCTGGAAACCTAAGAGATAAAACACCTTGTGGAAAAGGCTTAGCCCGCATAACTACGATGAAGAACGAGTCATTCCTCTGCTTGCAATAAATTTCAGTGTCATCATTTCCTGGATTAAATTGGAAAACCTGCTGAATTTACACTCAAGCTTGCTGAAAGACATCTGTTCCTTGCAAATTCAAATTCAGAGCATATTTTTTTGTATTTAGAGATAAGTTATGAAACCAGGCATATGCCAGCTAGTTTGTTTCTGTGTTCAAAATTACAAGTACTAGAACATATTTCTTTATGTGCCTGAAAATAAGGGCCTTGACACATGATTAATAATCTAAACAAATTACCAGTCTGCTGAATGCATGTCCTAAACTCATCTGACTCCTCTTCAAGCATACTGGAGTGTGTGCAGGGAGGAGAAATTGGAGCAGAGGAAACATAAGCTATTGTACTTGAAATCTCCTGGTTGTTAAACAGTATATATGTATCAGTACCACAAATTCAGCATTCCAGTTTCTTCTTGCATATGTAGTGCTTCTGACAAATGAAGAGTATGTTAGCAGAGATATTTTCAGTGACATTTCACTATCCTGTCAGAAATGTTCAAGTACTGTTTCTGCTGGCTTTTTCCTCGACTATCATCTCAAACTGAGATCTCCTTTTTCATTACTGGAAATTGGAATCAGAGTTCCTCTGAGCTATCACAGAAGCTTTCTGGTATGCTCGAAAACTACACAGAAAGGGACAAACAGGAATAGGGAAAACCTGAATGGAAGTCTAACAACAGATATAGCCTTACTAATCTGCTCAGTGATAAACACCAAATATTTGATTTTATGCATGACTTGTTTCACAGGAATTCTACATCTGCTTACTGGTGTGAAGTAATCAAGCTCAGTCACAATACAAAGGTGATGGAAAACGGGCATCTGGATTAGGGATAATTAAATAAGCAAGCTGGAGAAAAGGAAGGATAGTCTGCATAGATGGGTGTTACAGGCACCTCAGTGAATCTGAGAAATGACAGGATGAGCAATGACTGGGGAATTTCAAGTTTTTGCAAGTATTTATATTGTCTCTTGAGTATATACCAGACACATGCCTTTTCACACTGAAAATTGTTTTTTCCACATTTAGTTCAATTCACCTTAAAAGTGTAATTTTCCAAAAGGTGCTCCAACAGCTTTTGAAAATTAAGCCTTTTAATCTATTTTGAAAGTAGGACCTCAAAACTGTGTCCACTTTGATAAAGTCTTGGCCACTAGCACCAATTTGCATTAACTTGCTGCTAATGGCTGCACTAGGTATGCAGCAACGTGAAGCATTGTCTTAAGTGTTCCTCAGAGGCACACCTACTCCATTTTGGTATTTATATCCCCTTCCTAATGTGTGGGAAAATATAGGCTCAGAAGCTACCCAACAGAATGTACTGGAGAGACTAGTGTGCCTGCAACTACTCCTCTTCCATCCCCTAGTTTTACATTAAATATACGCAGGTCTGTGTGTGTAAAATTAATACACGTACATATAAAATAAAAATTCTTGGTTTCTGCTGTTTAAGACCTCTCCCCTAGTCCCCTCCAGGCTATCAAAAGCACCCACCCTTGAAAACGGGGAAAAATAAAAGCACTGGCGTAAAGCTACTGATTTAAATGGATTCAAGTCTGTAACTATCTGCAGAATTTGGTTACTCTTTATTCATGAACTGTTAATGAGAATGAAGATATTCACCTGAAAAAGAAAAACATCAGTGTAGTAACTACTTCTTCCTTCTTCTTCCAAACGGGCTTAAATTACTCACATGCCCCAAAGTGGCGTCAGTTCATAACTGCTTATAGCTCTTGTAATAAATGGCATTTTTTTCTTATTTTAATCTATTATTACTGTTAGTTGATGTTTTTGTATTGCCAGCATGAAGTATATACTGAATTCTGTTAAAATGTCTATGTGATATTTGATCATGTCGATTTGACAAATTAGTTCTTTGTTGCATAAATGCCCATGATTTCATGTAGAGCTACCTTGGGATATGCCACAGGTAGAATTCCTACTAGGGCAAATGGATTATGTGAAATACACCGTGGATAGATAGTAAGGCAGATGAGTCCTAAGATAACATTTAGGACAGATCAGTCTGTCACATGTAAATCCAAACGCCATTCTATGTTAGATGTCCTAAGAATGTGAAAAAAGTGTCAATAGCAATATCTTAGACAGAATGCTAACCAGATTATCAGATATGATCCTGGGACAGCCCCCAAACATCACTCCATCCTATTAAAATTTCAGATGTCTGAACTATCTATGAGAAGATTAAATGTCACCCTTCCCTCTGAATTTCCAATTTAATATTTGCATTTAAAAAGTTTTAAGAATAAAAGAGCTTCCCATCAGATTGTTGGGTTGCTTTGTTTTGTTTTCTGGAGTTCATCCTTCATTCTGTTTCAGCAGCACTTTCCTTTCACAGTTCCTTCACAAAGGAGAAGATAATTCACAACAGTGCCTCTATATTTTACTATGTAAATATGTATTTGAAAACTTTTGACCCCACAGTTTGATCTGGTCATTAAAAGGATGAAAATCCATTATTGTTAAATTTAGAATTGGCACCTAGCTTGAAAATCAATACTGCACATATTAAAAACCAAAAAGCTATCAAACTGCAGCTCAAATAACAAGAATGATTAAAACACAATCTCTTATATTCATTGACCAAATTTCTAAAGAAATTAAACAGGCTCTCTAAATGGAGGTTGCTTTTTCACTATTCTATCATGCAAATCCACAGCAGAATCATCAGTTTGACCTAAAAAGAATACAACACCTTTAGCAAAGACCTCACTATCATGAAGGATTTACAGGAATAAAATCAACAGGGTGAACATATGATATTTAAAAGCAATCTGGTAAATATTTTATTGTGTTTTTCTTCAAGAATAATTTTAATTAAACCAAAACTTCAGTCTGAAAACATTACAGCAGTTTCATGCACATCTGAAATTCATAGAGTAGTGAAACATTCTAGAATGTGAGATTTCTAACATTTTCATCACTGCATGTACTCAACATTGCTAATTTATTCAGATGCTTTCATGCATAATTACTAGAAAACACAAATCTGTTATTCCATTCGTCTGTCATCAGAAAGGAAAATCTAGATACTGAATACTTGGAAAAAAAAATAATTGCACATATTAAATTATTAGCTGCAACATGAATGCACTATCTAAAATACCATTTTAATTTTCTTAATAGTTCCTTTTTTCTATTTAGGATAACACTGGAAATACAAGACCTGATTTGAAGGTTTGCCTACGTGACAGATGACTCCTGGCATAGCAAGATTTTCCAAGGACGTGACAACATGCAAATTGTAACACCATTGAGAAAGCAAAAGCCCTTTTTAAGGACATACTTATACTGCAAACCTGCATTCTTCTAAAAGCTTGGTGGTCTTTCTTTTCAAGGTGGGAGAGAAGTACTGTTTACATTTATTGTATTGGCACAAAGCACCACTTTTCTTCTACTACTGTATTGACTCAGGAAGCTAGCAGAGTACACTTACTTCTGTATTAGCAAAGGAACTTCAGCTCCCACATGGTTTACGACTCTTTTCTACATGTGTGAAATACCTAATAAATGTTATACTTCCCAAACAGACTGCTTTCTCTCTTCCTTAGTGGGCTTTCACGGTTTGATTTCAAGCCAAGGTCTTTGCAACTAGTAAGCAGCACATTTACAAAAAAGGGGCATTTATGACATGGGCCTGATCTAGTAATCATTGAATCAGCAGCCACTGAATTAAATTCAATCTTCTACTATGTCCCACCAAAATCACACAGTGGAAACACTTGCATTACAAATATTATAGGATGTGGTTCCACTTGTTCTCAAAATGCTTCTATTTATAGCAACAGGAAGAAATTAGAGCTGTAGACATAAACCACAACCAGAACATAACTGACAAAATCAATTAGCAATTGTTCCTATTGCTATAGTGCTGTGACTTCCATTGCTGACCCATTACAAAGGGGTATCTCAATTTCCTTTGTAAGCTTCTCCCCTCAACCTTCTCTCATAGAATATAAGCGTAATTTGGAAGCTTGAAACCAAAACGTTTTTCTTACCAAATGCTATTTTCCTTCATCATATGCTGAGAATGAATGGTTCTTCTTGAACGTTCAGCTGCTGAAGAGAAAGAAAAGTGTGTATCAAATTTTCATTCTGTCCACTTTGACAAAAGGCTCTTTTTCACATTAAGGCTTAAAGGGAAATGAAGACACTAAACCTCAAAATAGAGGTGCAGTCAGACTTGATTTTTCTACCTGTGCGGATTCATGATACTCCTTTTAATATATTTCTTGAGAAAATGAGGAGAAGAAGAAATTATGCAGATGCATAAAGAGCAGAGTATACCACAGGGAAAATGCTGGTAGAATAATGAGAGTTGGGATCCTAGTGCAGTCATATTTCGAATATTTTGCCATGCCTGTCTTCAGTGACATCTCAGTAAACAGCTAAATACTGGCCTGAACAGACTGCTTCACTACTTGGCATGTCACTGGGGATTGCCACCAGTGCTTAAAAGGTAAATTGCCCTGAATAAAAAGGTATAAAGCAGTACAACACTTTTTGGATGAAAAAATTACTGGTATTATTAGGGCTTGTCGAAATAATAAAAAAAAAAAGTTAGATGATCTAATATAAAGCTACCTTGGATAAAGATAGATTTGGGGAATTTTGTTTCTCACCTGGCAACAGCACTTACCCAAAGTACTCTAGGAAAATATATTAAGACTACGTCAATTCCTTGTGCTATTCTTCTAAGAAACAGATAAGCTTATTACAGATAAACCTACTTTTAAGAAAGGAGTGGAACCTTGGACAAACCATCCTTCCTGCTTCTTAGCTGCGCAGCCTTCCCTGAAGATTTGCCCACTACTTAAAAAAATCTAGCTTTCTATGAAACCTCAGTGTCAACCATGTCATGCTGAACTTTTGGGATTTATGTATACAAAACACATTTTAGAGGCATTTTGTACTGCACGTGTTTTATTGAAGAATGAATAAAACAACCCTGTTAATTAAGCTGCTCTGGAAATATTAATCATTTGGAATTTCAGGTGTCAGAGCAGAGTAAGATTATAAGATGTGCTTCAGAAACACCCTTGAACTAATGTTATTTTAAATGTATAGTTTTTAACCAAGATCTGAAGCACTTCAGGAGCTACTTTTTAAACATCTTCTTGAGTACCACTTTTGTAAAAGTAAAGGAAAACAAATTTCAAGCACTGTTTATGGAAGGGGATTTAAGATCAAATAATGCATTGTACAAAACAGTAAAGCATTCACTGTTGGTCAGACACTGCAGGAGAACATTATCCAATACAATACTGACACATGCTGTCTGTTACATCCTAATAAATACACATGTAAGCAAAGGTCAAAAAGTATTTTAAAGTAACCATCACCAGGTCTCTAATAAAATTCTATTACATGGAATCTCTATAATACAAAAATAATAATCTTTAGAATACTAGGTGTACTACAACAGTTACACTTGCTCACTATACAAATACTCAGTCCATTGGTGAGAGAATGTGAATTAAGTCGTTGCCTATCCTTACACAGCAACCCTATAAATGCGTGGCTGTTACATTAATGCATCACAAATAAATGTTTTTTTTACTGTAGTTACTTTAAAGTATCTGTTAACAAAACTCAAGAAATTACCCCAGAAATGGCTTTGTTTGTACATATTTTACCTATTATATTACAGGAGCATCTTAAGCAAGGATGAGGCTCTACTCCTCTTGGCACTGTACAAGTATTTGTAAATTCATAATCTCGAAAACAGCCAATACAACAAAGCACGCTGCATAGCTATTGTAAATTCTAGCTTCTTAGATAAACTATCTTACGCCTACCAAGTATGAACAGTTTGCATAGTTGCACAGTAATAGTTATTCACACCGGGGTTTTTACACTATTCTTAAAATATGGGCAGCTAACATTAAGACCACCAGCCTGCTTTTTAGGGATCCACATACTTAATTCATATGCAGTCAACTACATAGTGATCATACATTTAAATTACAGCAGGAGAAACAGGCTATCACTTAACTTACAATAATTGTAAAATACAGTGATTTAGCAAAACATTAATTGTACCTAATAGTAATTTTTTCTTTACTTTTGAGGGCCATTTTATAAAGCTATATTAAAAAAATAACCACTGCTATTAAATAAAGCTGATTTAAAGCAACAGAAAATTATTCTTAATCAACTTGTGCTACTTACTCTGTCTGAAGTTGTTAGGAGAGAAAAATGCATCTGAATAATACTGATGCCCAAAATAGATTATATTTCTTCTGATACTTTAAGGACTATTTTAGATTTATGAGCTCTTACCAAAAGCATATATCTATGAGAAAACTGTCACTTTTGAAAGCAAAGGGAATTAGCCAGCAATTCATAACATTTTAGAGATGCTCAAGAGCGTCAAGTGACAGCGATGATGGAAAAACCTCCACATATAGACTGATAGATACCAATTCACATCACGCTTCTACAGCTAGTGTATTTTTTTCATTAAGAATCTATAAATGGATTAGAAAAAGTGCATTAATTATTGGTGGCCATCGGAAGGTTCTTGCTTTGTACTTTTCATGTCACCAGAGTTGCATATCAAATGATGCATTTTTGAAGCTTTTCTTTGCATGCTTTATCTATTTACAAGTAAATGCATTCCCAAGCCAGTCATATGCATAAGTAACATACAATACTGAAATGCACCTGTTAAAAACTTTAAGATAAAGGTAAAGTTCCATCAAGTTGCTTTCTATAGTGCAATACAAAACTTCATGAGTACCAAGAGCGTAAAAAGAAACAGCAAGCACTTAATTTAGTAAGTGCTGCACTGATATACAAGCCTGAAGCTCACCAACTATACGACTGAGCTGCATTTAATTTAGTTCAGGACATGAAAGTACATGAAAGTATGTTTTTTATAAGAAGCAATTCCATTCATGTAAAATTTTCTTTAGCTTACTAACTCCACAATTTAATTAGAATTTTTTTTTTCTTTCAATTTGGTAGAGATGACCTTACGAAAATTCTGTCAGCTTGTACTTTCCCAGCAAGGCAGTACCTGTCTTGACATTTTGCAGTTGTTTCTGAGAGCAGACTGGAGGGGGGGTGGGGAGGAAGGTTGTGCCAAGTCAAACTGCTCTCATCGCTGATCAGTGTCATTCTCCGAGTGTATTTCACGAAACTGTCAAACACTCATGTCTCTAAGCTACATATTTGTAAAAAAAAAATTATTCAGATTACTACTGCAGGGCTATTACTTCAAAGACTAGAAAGCTATCCACATTCTCAGATGTCTGTATGTTTCTCATGGAACAGCAAACTTCAACATAACAGTTCTTGTAAGACTGTTTATTGAATTTAACAGTTCAGATAGAGTTTAGATGCAGTTTGTATAAAATCTCTCTCTTTTCATGTAAACTGCAATCAAAAATAACTTTACAAAATAGTAAGAGACTTACTGAGATTTCAAGTTCCTAACATGTAAAACTATAAAGTATTTGTGCATGCTCACTATCTGATTTCCTTCTTTGTAACAGAGGAGTTGTTAAAAGGAGTTTCTTTGCTTTTTTAAATGTCACGGGAGTCTATGAAATGGAACCATTGTCATCACGATTTGAATATGCAAGATCAAAACTGGCACAGAGGAAAGTAACAATTTTTCCAAAAAAGTTGAGGCAGCTTTTGTTGAATGGTGTGTCTGCATGGTAATTTTTTTTATAAAATCTGGTGCCTTGGGAGCATCAGAGAGTATAGTTTTCTTTTGTGATCTTGAAAAAAAACCCAACTTTCTCATGAGTACAGACAGTCAAGGAGGAAAAGAAGTAGCAGCTCATTTCCTACATACAGCCCAACGCCATGCGCAGCTGCCCAGCATCTCAAAACAAAAATGAACTGGACATCACAGGGAGGAATATCCTCCTCAAGTTACAAGCATGTCCAAGATTTCTCCAGGGAGAGGGAAGCAAGCACGAGGATAAAGCATTAAGTCTACTTTTCATGCATAGCTACTGTGCGCTGCCTGATGTCCGTGGCTCTTTGTCAGACATCTGAGTTGGAGCTGAGGTTTGTTAACCTGGGGTCTGCATTGATCTCGTATCTGTAGTGGTAGCCCTCCATGTGATCCCTACAGGCATCTCTGATGTTGTGCATCCACTTTTTGATTCCTTTTCGGTTCAAGTACAAAACAAGGAGAAAAATGGCCCCAATGAGAGCCAAGACTATCCCCAGGAAGACATATGAAGTCTGTAGCTGGGAAGGAAGGTCTATGGACTCAGAGCAGTTCAGGTCCGAGCTATTGGTCTTCAGCAAGGCTTTGCCCAACATCTTGTCAGGGTAGGTGCAGGTCAGGGCTTCTTTGCCCTCTACCTGGTCACTCTCCTTGAGCCAGGCTACCAGGTCCTCAACAGTGCAGTTGCATACCCAGGTGTTGCGGCCGAGGCCGACGTGCTGGAGGGCAGGCTGGCTGTGTAACTGAGCCAGGGTGCCATTTCTCAGCACACCCAGGGAACTGTCACTGAGGTTGAGGCTCTGCAGCTGGCGCAGCCCCTGGAAGGAGATGTTTTGCAGGCCCACCAGGGAGCTGTTGCCGAGGTCCAGATGCCGAAGGGCGAGCAGGGCTGTGAACATGCCCGAGGGCAGCAGCAGCAGCCCATTGTCAGCCAGCTCCAGACGGCTGAGGTTGCGCAGGGCCCCGGACTGTAGCATGG
>VWZY01001628.1:12556-36781 GCA_013399075.1 Chloroceryle aenea | reverse complement strand
GCGGGTCTTGGCTTGAAGACGGGAGCCGCTTTTCTCAGGAAACCGTTTGGGAGCGGGAGGTGCAACACGAGGAACGAAAGACACTAATCAAGCTCCAAAACTAAAGCAAAAATCCCCAAACCCAACGGGTTCTTTAGAGGTCTTGAAATTAGTAGTAATTTTTAAAAAATTGAAGTGAAAAAAGGAGCTGCAAATCGACAGCTTAAGTTTGAAATATTAACTATTATGGTGAGGAAAAAGCCGTCATATCTGTCTGTATGTAAAATACTTACCAGTTTCAATCACTGTGGCTGTTGCAGAACTGCCTGGGTATGGACGAACAATCCGAGTGGTACAAACACTGTTCTGTAGATGAGTAACTCGGTTGGGCTACTCTGCGGAGGGGATATTCGAGGAAGAGATGAATGATTTGAGCTGGCATGAGGGCTGTATTGTGCCACTGGTCCCTATGAAGTGATTGATAGAGTTAAATAATACCCAATTAATGCAAAAGACATGCCAGTATATTCAAATAGTCACCGTTTCAGCAATATGAATCCCAGACTGTGTCTCCTTTTGGCTTTCCTTATCCTGATGCCTGTTGACACAAGATTTCCTTCTCCTTGCACGTCAGAGTTATTCTGCTTCTTCTTTCCTGATCAAACAAGTACTTTTTGGGTTTTTTTTTTGTCCCTCAAAGTCAGCAGAAATTTTATAGCTGAGGGAAATGAACAGAGAAATCCAGTATGAAGTCTTGAGAATCAGCCTCAGAATCTGAGCTAAACCACTGATTTCTGTAGGATTGTTCTTCCCTTTCTGGCCTGACAGTGGTATAGTGCAGAAAAGTCTGGGCTCAGGGTGGCAGGCAGGTGCTGCCCAGCTGATAGACCAGCATGTTCTTTTTACATGGAGATGATGGAGACAATGAAATATGGAGTAGCTGAAGTAATAGTGATACGAGTGAGATCTTGGACTTGCAAGCAGTTCCAGAAGTTTGGGAAGTTACTGCTTTGATGTTGAGTTAGAAAAACAGTAGCCCAACACTGCAGGAGTTGTTTCAGTTGTTAAAAGGTATTTGCATTCCAGATCCACATGCCTGTCTTAGTATGATGCTTAGAAAAGTGGACTGGTAAAGACAGTGTGCATTTTTTAAGAGACAGACACATTCTCTTATTAAAATTCAAAACTGGCCTACTAGACAACAGTGAAATTCAGTACCCAGTTAGAGGTAGTTTCCAAAAGGAGACAGCTTTTAAAGTAGATAACTGAAAATATTAAAAAAAAAAATTGAGATAAATCATAGAAAAAATACTTATTGGGTATACCCATAACTGCTTTCCATAAAATGTTTAGATACAATGTAATTTTTCATGGAGTAATATAATACTCTGCTCAATGTGCTGACCAAAGTTGTCCAAATAGTTTCTGGCTCTCCATGACTATCTAAAGGGGTCTGTGCTTCTTGCCCGGTTAGCTCTTTGAGCAGGGAACATGGTTTTATTCCATGTTTGTGGAGTGCCCCCTGACAGGTGCTTGCATGTGCTGCAGTAATGCAAATAATAGACAACAAATATTTTCCTATTGTTTCCTTTTATTTGAGTAGTAAATAGCACCTGCTAAACCTGCTTAAGATCAAAAGATTGTTAATCTTGTTAATCTGCTTTCTTCTTGTTTAAATAAAAGAACTTTTCTTAGAGGCATACTCCATAAAGGAAACAGTACTTCCTGGTGAATACACTTATTCTGAATGCATTTCCTAGACATTTCCTCTAGGAAAATAAGGAAAAGAACTGTGGCATAGTTTGAGGTCAGTTTGGGCTATTACAATTGATTGACTTGCGAATTTGCATTGCACAGCTCATAGTTTGGGGTATTTTTGAATAAATTATATGCAAAATGCCTGAGTTAAAATGTAGTGCTTGAAAAATATCTTTTCTTGGCTAAAGAACACAAACTGGAAGAGAATTTACCACAAGAAAACTGTTCCCGTGGCTGATATTCCTATGGGTTGATCGAGAAGTACACGTTATGCGGGGTGGGGTGGGCTGAGGCAATGCTTCAGTCTCTCAGTGGCTCTGCTACTCCAGGCTGTGAGGATGGATGACATGCGGGTCCCCTTGAATCATGAAGAAAACTTCTGACAGCCCTTCTCCAGGGAGTGTAGATCTTGCTTCATGTGACAGTTTGCTTTAGAAAATCAGTACCCCAGTATTTCAGCTCCCTAAAGTGAAAATGTGAGTATTCCTAAAGAAATGTAGAAAGTCATTGGGACAAACTCTAATAACTATACTGCTTGAAATTTTTGGAGTCGCTATACCATTTTTAAGACTCTCAACTTAGCAAGGAATAAAGCAGCATTTGTAGGTGTTCATGTCACTCCTCTGTCCTTAGCAAAACTTAGAATCATAGAATGTTTTAGGCTGGAAGGGACCTCTAGAGGTCATCTGGTCCAACCTCCCTACATCTCTACCTAGGGCAGGTTGCTCAGAGTCCCATCAAGCCTGACCTTGAATGACTCCAGGGATGGGGCCTCCACCACCTCTCTGGGCAGCCCATTCCAGTGAACTATCACCCTCAGAGAACTTTTTTCTAATATCCAGTCTAAATATATCCTAGCTTAAAACCATTGCTGCTTGTGAGAATATTGTGGATGATTATTTTAGACACTGAAATTTAAGGCCATTAATGAAGTTAATTGTGGTAAACCCCATCCTAAATAATCTTCTCAAAGACCCTTGGCCAGATACTAAATATTGCTGGGTGCCTTTTATGAGATTCTGAGTGGCTTGACTCCACCTGATGGACAAGGAGTTGGAATAGAGTAGGACTCCATGCGATAGCTATCATATTTTAAAAATGGCAGGGAAATTCATGTTTCTTCTGTGAGATGTTTCTACATTGTCTCAATATTGCATAAAGATACTTGGCATTTCATAGGAAGTGGCCTCGGAAATGTATTTATGATGTGCTAAAGATTATACATCAAGTGAGCAATAGCACAGAGACCAGAATTCTTTTTTACCAAAAATATCTTCCCAGAAAAGTGGAAGAACAAGCTGCAAGTTCCATCTGCTTCCTCACATGGAGAGATCCAGCAGGTCCTCCAAAGGACACCTTCTGTTTCCCTCAGATTCATTTGAAGAAACACCATCAGAATTCTTAAAGTGGTGCCATAAAAATACTTGGGCAACCAAATGCAGCCTTGAATTCTTGTTTGTGTTTTATTCACCATTTACATGCTCACACCATAAACATTCGCATGCTGTTTTTCTTTTTTAGGTTCATTTAAACTTATGTGATAATTTTCAATTTTTATATAAATTGAAGCAATGCAGAAGACAATCTTTAAGTACTTTTTTTTTTTAACTTAGCACTTGCTTCCAGACACAAGAACACCCTGATCAAATGATCTGTTGGTCTGTTCTGGTTTTTATTGTCCATATGATGAATGAAGGATAAATTTTATTATTATCTATGTGGCAATCATGCAACCATTAATTGCTAAACAAAATAAGACTATGTTTGCATTTTCTTGTATGCTATCCATTTTTATATTGAAATATCAAAAGTCAGTCCATTACAAGCAATGCTGATTTTAATACCATGGAAACATATTAAACTTTCCCAGTACTGACCAAAAAAAAAAATAGCTAAAAGTAACTTTTTTGGGGGGGGAGGAGGTATCTTTAAAAATTGATTAACTGGCTACCTGTATTAATGCACCCTTACAAATTCTCTGGACACCTGCGTGATGTAGGTGGAGTGTGAAGGGATAATAGGAGACAAAGTGCCCCCACCTGAATATAAGCAACACTGAAAGCTGGTGAAACTGTGGGGACAGATTTTTTATTTGCTTCCTGTTTCCCAGTAAAGGTTTATTGTTAAAACCTGTTACTCAGATGAGAAGGAAATGATAGTGACTTCCTTCAGCAGAGCTGGCTACCAGAGCTGGAGTCAAGAAAAAAGACTTAGGAAGAGGAGCTGCTGTATTCCAGGTACATCCCTTTGTCCATACTCCATCTCTGCGTGCTCTGACATACAGAGTATCTGCAACAGGAACCAAGTTTAATAAACACTTAGAAGAACTGAGAATTTAACACACTTAAACAAGTCAGGCTAAACTTTCTATCCTGCTTTTATTTGCCTCTTGCTCAGAAATGATGCATGTTTTTTGCTTTCAAGGTATCTTTGATAAATTGCTATGGGGATTTTAAAATGGTAATTTAAAAAATTATTTTAATTTTAAGAATGTGAAGTTTAGTTCTATGACCAAAGCTAAGTTGTGTGTAAATTCTACCCTAGAATAAATCACTATATCCAGTAAAACTTTTACTTCTGCAAAATAAGCCTTCTGACTCTAGTCCTTTCTGAAGGACCAAAAGGACCCAGGTTCTGATTACAGCTTCAGCTGACAAGATTGTATCTTGTTCATGTCCACTTGGGATGTCTTTTCAAGGAACAGCAACCTAGAAGTCTGATGGTGATGCTAGGAAGTTGGCAGAGCAGATTATCTACTGGATTGGTTTTGCTCTGTGCCATGGCGACTGGCCTGGCTGTACACAGTCACTCTCAGCTGACACTGAACTCAAAATGTTGTTTATTTTGGGCCAATATGCATTTTTGTCTTAGCCACAGTGTGCAGAGAAGGCACCTGATTGGATTGAGTTTCTAGGTTCCAGCTCACATCTGCACATGGTTTCTAGGGGACTTTTAAAAGATGGCATAGGTTAGGGCAGTCGCCTAGCTGCAGTGGGGGAAGAAAGGGAGAGCTGAAACATTTTGCTTTCCCTCCTGGCTCTGAAAAGCAGAAACCCAGATCTGAAGGGAATCTGGGCCAATGTGTTCCTCACACTTCAGACAACAGTCCCACTTGTTCCTCACTCTGCAGGCTGTGCTGTGCCAAGGTTTCACAGCCATTTGTGGTGCCAAGGGTGTTTCCCGGTTTGCCCTGCTTCCCCGTCAGGTAAGTGTGGCTGGCTTCATTCAGCATGCAGAACTGTGGAAGCTCTAACCGCAGAGGACTGCAAGTTGGGAGTATTTCCATGTAAAGCCTTTTTCATGAAAACATGTTCATCTGTTGAAACTGAAAGTCTTTGTAGGGAAGAGTTGAATTTGATGAATTCAAGAAGAAAAAGAAGGCATATAAAAGACTCAGCAGATTTGAGAACATATGGGGTTTGATTCTCCACTGTCTTACACGTTATGCTGTTGTTTACGATCTGACAAAGTAGATGTAAAATGCAACCTCACTGCCTGGTTAGGATTTGCCTCCACTTAGTTACAAGTATGAGTGAATGCACAAGATTAAGAAGTCTGGTAAATCTGTTCCCTGCTTCTTTTCCTCCACATTCACTGATGCTTTGCTACCTGCTTTTGACCACTGTGACACATGTAGGTTTATATAGTCCTCCTCTTCCGAACTCTTCCTCTTTTGCTTTGCCTTCCCACACTTCTGCTTTATCTCAAGTCTTTGCATCTTTCTGTGTTACAACAACCAAGGTAGTTTGAATGGAATGCATACTTAGAAATTAGAAGAGGGTGGGAGGAACAAGGGAGACAGTGATTTTTTATTTTTTTTTTTATCTTGTGGCGGTCACACATTCTGTTAGTAAGGGAGGAAGATGGTACTTTTCCTCTCTGTTAGCCCTGGTGACTACACCTGAAATACTGCATTCTGTTCTGGCATCCTACAACCACAGAAAATGACAAGAAAGTCAAGAAAGGAAGGAAAGAAGGATAGGAAGGAAAGAAAGATAGAAAAGAAAGAGGGAAGGGAAGGAGGCTAAATGTACACTGATTTATGCGAACAGACTGAAATAACTTTAAAAGTTTGGGCAAAGGCTTGCCCAAGCAAAAGGCTACAGAAGATACCCATGTTTCAAAGCAGACTTTAAAACTGAGTGAAGAGAAGAGATAGTTCTAGTAATTCAAGGTGGGTAGAGATGATGGGATAAAATGTAGAAAAGAAATGTGTGCTTGGTACAAAAGTAAGCTTGCCTACACTATAGACCTGTCTTCTTTGCATACTGTATTAGTGATAGTTTACAGTACCTAGTTAAAGAAAGTACTTCAGAATTCATAGTATGTTCCATGTGCTGTAAAAAGTTGAATACACTAGTGAAGACACAACTCTAATACATACTTATATTTCTGTGATGTTTGAAAAGAGTCTCAAAGACTACAGTGGCAGGTGAGTGTATGAAGATCTGCATGTATGAAGTGCAAATCTTGACTTTTCCTGGCCGCTTTTTACAGCTTTTGGAATCTTGTTCCCTTAGTTCATGGCTGTGAACACTTAAAAGTTTTGTGCAATTTCTCACTATTGCTTCAGTCCAAGAACTTCTCACTCAGGTCCAATCTCTGAAAGTCCACTATCTATCTCTAAGTCCACTATGGCTAGAGTTGGAAAGGCAAAGGGAACTGATGGAATAACTGAGTGCTTTCAAGGAAGGCACATCTTTAATTTTTACTTTCTCTGTTTCTGTGATGTCATGGCCAAGAATCACAAGGTCCACTGCAATTATAGGTAGAAGAAGAGTCTCTTCTGTTACTTTCTTTCTAGTAAAATTTAAATCAGTATCAAAATACCCTGGCTTTCTATGTCCAGCTTCTCATGCTTAAGACTATACTAGTTTTAAGGATTTAATGCAGTAATGAAGCATGCTATGTGTCACCATCATCTAGCCATTGAAAATTAATGTTACAGCACTTACTGAACTATTTTAGTATCTGTTATGGCTATTACATGCATTTTACATTATAAAGTCTGTTATAATTATCAGCTTGATATCATAAGTGGTTTGAGGTCTGCCCCATTAGGTTTATTATTCTTGAACATAAATTAGAAAGAACTTCAGTGTCAGAAAAAGCACCAAAATCTTGTTATGGTATTGAAGCAGAAGTCTGTCTAGTCCAACATTTTGTCTCTTATGTTGGCCAACACAGGTTGCTGAAGACATTAAATTCCATACAAACATTAACTTCCCAATATTTTTTCCCAACCTCTGGTGATTTGTGGCTGAAGGACTTCCCTCATCAGAGCCAGAAAAACTTCATTGCAATGAACATGAACACTGTTAGCTGTTTTTTTTTCACTTGAAAGATTTGCCCATAAAAGATTCTCCCTCTGTTGAAATACACTTCTCTTTTAACCTGAAATTTCAAACCAAAATTATGCATCCTTTGAATGTTTTAAAACTAAAGTAAAATAGTTAAAAGTTTACAGTATCTCTTAGTTTTCTAGCTCTGAAAGATTTCAATTGTAGGAGGCCACAAGAATGTAAAAAAATGGAAGTGAAGGAGTGGACCTATTAATCCAATTACATTCTGTGGCCAGAAGGAGAGCCATGAGGATAAAAGAGGCAAAAATCTAAAGTGTTTAAATTTGTGGGTTTTGAAGATAAGGAGAAACAGAAAAGATTTGATTTTTAAAAATCTGTAATCTATCTATCTATCTATCTATTTATCTATCTATCCCTACAATGTAATTAACATTTGAAAAGAAAAACTATTTGAAAATTTTTTAGTTAAAAAATTATTTTTTGACCAATTGTAGTTACGAAACCCTCTGGTCATCTGAATATATATGTTAACAAATACTTATTAAAAATATTTATTAAGGAAATCAAAGCTTCCTACTCTCAAGGTCAACAGATGCCCTAATACTAAACATGCTAATTTTAGATCTTGATATATTTGTAACACACTTCAGAACCACAGTGTATGCTTGATGTTGTTGAATGAACTCTTAGAAACGCACTTGCACTATGTATGCCCTGCAAAGTCCTGCAGATAAAGTTGTTGGGTTGTTTCTTTGTATTATTAGGCCCTACTTGTACCATACTCACAAAGCTCCTTGAAGGTGGTAAAATGACTTTCTGAAGCTCTTTCCTTTCTCTGGGTGCAGATGACCTTCACAGAAATGCTGTATGGACATGGAACTCTTTGAAGGGTCATACTAATTTCAGGGTGAAGCATATATACCCACAATTTATTTCATGGGGATTGAATACAGCAGAAACTGAGACTGCTCTGACTTATGTTTGACTCAGCCTACAGCACAGACTAAGGCTCTCACCCTCCATGTCCTTTTCCTTAATATTCATACCCCAAAAAGGTAAAAGGAAGAACAAGGTAAAAGAAATAGCTGCAAAACCAGCTTCCAGTTGCTGATAACCTCAAGGTTCTACAAGTTACACAGAATTAAAATATTTTTGTTATGTGATGTTGAAACAAACAAAAGATGTGTCACTTGAAACACAGCAGAATGGGGAAAGGGTGGCAGTGGCACAAATGCCATCCTGACCAAGCCTCCAAAGTAGGCGATGCAAGGCAACATAACTAAAGTGTTCTTGCTGAAGCTTTCCTGCTTGAAGAGATTTATGACATGAAATTAGATCCAAGCTGGCAAAAGTTGTTTCTTCTACAGCTAGGTTAAAATATTCTGAAGTTCAGGATGCTGATACCAAGTAAATAAACATGACATTTTAAAATTAATGTAGTGCCAGGGGAAATGACCAGAAAGCAGTTGTTAAGATGGTTAAATCATCTTTAGGCCATACTGGGGAAAAAAAAAAATCCCACTGAGGTTTTTACTGCTGGATATGTTTTATTGTATATACTATAAATTTTCTGGTTATTGTTATTACCATAACTGGGAACTGATCACACTGGGTGTGGAGGTCTTGGGTGTATTTAAGCTGGGCTAAATGATACTAGGATGTGAGTGCTTTCTTGAATGAAAAACAGTTTTAGTCTTTAATATAATTTTATTGTGAAAAAGCCAGTATTTATTAGTATTTGCAAAAATTCAGAGGCATGGCTTGTTGTTTATATGTTCCTATTCCATGAATAAGTTCCTATTCCAATGAATATGAACTGGATAATACGTTCGCATTTTTGAAGCTGCATGTAAACTTTTTTTTTTGTTATTGTCATTCTACAGTGACAGGAAAGTAGCTTGCACACTTTTGCACTTTCAATATTTCATTTATTCCTTCCAGTCAACTTGATCTTCCCAGCGTGATTAGACAAATGGCAAAGCCATGCACTTTTACAGAAGGAAAACCTGAACTAGATGAGATGATAGGAAAAAACAAAAAGGTCAGGATGCATTCATTTGTTCTTCACTGTGTTTTCAAATGAAACTCAAAAAAGTATTACAAAAATAATAAACTATTGCTTTTACATAAAGTAGAGGTAGCTTTTATATGTCATGACAAATGAATCTCCAGTCAGTTGGCATTTTGTCCAGCATCTAGTAGTGGTTTGAAAAAATGTCTTCACTTTACCAGTCTAGCATTGCCAAGTCATAGCTGAGAGTTGCAAGAGAACAAAGACAAATTCAATAGCTGGAAAAATACAAGAGAAAAAAAGACTGGCCTTGGACAAGATTTCATTTAATGCTGATAGGAGCTCTAGTGCTGGCTAGAACTGTTTCAAAAGCCTGTATTGTTCTATTCTTCCTTCAGAAGTAATATGTTCATGTACCTCAAAACCAGTGGAACAACCCCATGGAAAACTAACTATATAGTGCACACACTGCCATGTGCTGTTTTGTGTAAGTGAGGCTAAAGCTAAAAGTGTCTCGGGTAACCTGCTCTGAAATAATTTAGGTATCTCTAGCCTTGCAGTGAAATGTGTAGTAATGATAAAGTCTTTTTCTAGTTTTGTCTTCAGAAGTGACTGATAAGAAGCTCAAGTTTCCCAGGTTCTGCGTCTTTTTGATGTTTTTGAAAATTGTACCCATATTCTAGCAAAGCTACCAAAAAGCATGCCTGTTAGTTGGGATGTAAACTCTACAGAGGTTATTAGCACTTGGGACAATAATACATACATCAACCTTAATGGACATTCGCAGATGCTCTGTCCCCTCTCCCTGCCCCATAGTTTTTGAGAGCAAACCTGATTGAAAGTTGATGGAGAAAATGGGTTTGGAAAATAATTGACAAGCTGGTTTTTATCTGGCCTTTAAACATGAATACAAGACGTATGCTTTGGAAAATATGTAAGATGCAATCATACGCTGGTAATTCCTGGTCACATCCATCCCTCATGGGACATGCCTTTTCAAAACTCTCCTTCATACATACAATGCCAAGATTTTGCAGATACTTAGCATCATTCAGAAAATTCCTTTCTTGTATCTAAAGTTAATAAAGGGCTTCAGAAGCAGACAGAGAATCAAACCTGGGTCTTCTAGAATCAATGAAGAACTTCAAGTATTAGCATCACTCATGATCAAGAGATAAAAATCTTCATTCATTACAGCAAAGAGAAAAAATGTTGTCCCTTTCATCAGGGACCTTTTTTCAGACAAGTCTTGTCTGTTTTAGTGAATTTGTAGCAGCAAATACAGCTTGCAACACTTTGTCAGCCCCATTGACCAAATCTGAAGTTTCACAGACTGCCTGAGAAGCATGTAGCTCCTTGGGCAGTTTGACAACCATAATTCATCCCTTGCATTCCCTGAAAGCTCTGAGTGCCTCACAGCTTTCCACCTAGAAGCTGAGCTCTTTTTTAACTCTGATCCTTCACACACTGAGACCTGCATGGCCATAACTGACTCCTTAGCTTGTATATTTGTCCCAAGAACACTCCTCAGGTCACAGCTTGACTTGTCTTTTATGCCCGCATAGAGGCCTCTTTAATTATTTTAATCTTTGAGTGTGAACAAAGGGTTTGGCATTTTCAAAGATGTTCTTATAATCACACTCCTTTATAGTGACAGCATGTTACCACCTTCTAGGAGCACAGCATGACTGCCAGGACTATTGGCCACAGTTTCATGAGCCAAAGATTTTAATGGCTTTGTAGACAAAAACAGTTCCCCAAAATTAGATGGATCACTGAAGCCTGTGCTTTATCTTAACTCTCATCACTTCATTAGGGGTCTCCTAAATCTCTTTGAAAAGCCCAAATATGCCCCACCATTATGGTGCCCGCTGATGGAACATGACTTATGAATTTGTCCTGGATGGTGTGTCATTATTTTTAAAAAGTATTGACTGGTGTAGAAAATGAGCCTGTGTAAGCAGAGGAGGAAAACACGTTGAAAAACTCTCAAGAAAGTCTGGGACTGTCATTTTAACCAAGATGTGTTTGAGACAGACAATGCTATAAAGTTGTGAAAGCCACAGGTAATCAGAGATTCTGCAGATGTTTTTAATGGCAGCAGAAGCTCTGTAGAAATGTTTTCATCTGATTACACAGTTATTTATGTTGCAGGCTCAGAATGAAATAGTTTTCAGTTCAGATAGGATGAAGTAATTCCTAGCCATGTTTTATAGCTGCCATCTACACAGGTAGAGATGTGGAACACCCAGAAGAATAATTTTGTTATCTCAAATATTTTTCAGCTTTCAGTTAAGGCCTTTGTTTCCTTCTCATTACTTGATAATAGGCTAATGAAGAATCAATACGTCAGCATGTGAATTCAGATTCTGATTCTGTGTGAAGATTAATTCCTTCATTCAGAAAAAATACCTAAACACTTTACACATGCTAACCCTGTTGTGATTCCAGGAGTTTAATTTAGTTATTGTAAGTAACTACATTCTCAAGTCAGGACACTTTTTACGACTCTAACTATTTCTTGGTTATAGAGATATACTCATTACCGATACAGTTGGTGCCTCTACAAGGTAAATTTATGCTGTTTGCAGATCTCTGATGAGTAGAATAGCACTACTAAAAAATAAAGGTTCTATGTGTAATATCAAAATGTCTCCCTTGGGAATAAGGAAGAAATTAAATTAGCAATTCTTCTTGTTGCCTAAATTTTACTATTCAGTCTATGATGGAACAAGATATATATATGGGGTTACACTTATTAAATCTCATGTCTTATCTTGCCAAATGTAGACTTAAAGAATGTTTATTTGCTGTTCAGTAGATGCCTTTGCTAGTGAAACATGAATGGGGAGAATGTATCCCATGATTACTTTTCAATGGCAGCTTGATCTTGGAGAAAAAAGAAAAAAAAAAAAAAAAGAAAGTTCTGTAATTATTTAATCTCAAAATAAAGATAATTTGTAGAAAGCAATACTGTGTGGAAAGATCAAATGTAGAGCTTAAGAATAAAACAGAGCTAATATATGCCAGGCACATGTTGTGTATAGCAGAGGTTGGATGTTGGATAGGGAAGAGAACTATTTTTTCATTCAATTAATTAGAAAAATAACCTTACCTCAAAGCTTGGAGTAGATTTGAACAAATCATCTTTTCTTTGTTTAAATTATGTTTGCTAAAGGCTGAAACTTTTTTTAAGCAGAGATATCAAGTGAATTTTGAGATGAGTATTTTTAGTTTGCTAAGCCTACAATTGACTTTCTGTATATCGGTGTTCGGCTTGTTTACCTGCAGTAGTAAAACATTTCTGGTTTTGGAAAACTAACCTCTCTTTATACAGTGAGGCTTGTTTATATTTTTGAATTAGTACAAACCTGCTTTCTCATGGACCTACACTGCCTCTGTGTAAATGCACATGGGACCATGTATATGCCTCCATCCCATGTGTATGAGAGGAAATCCATAACAGAAAGCTGTTGCATTGGGTATCTCAGGCTGTGACCTCAGCCACTACACCAGCACATTTTATTGTACACATTTCCTCATTGTCAGCGACATTTGCCTACCTGAAGCTGGTCCTGCTGTGTAACATGGAAATGTTGGGTTTTTTCCTCACTGTAAGTTATGTTGAACTGTTCCATGCACTGCCAGGTAGCTTTGGCAGTCAAGGAAGTTTACCACACTCTGTAAGTTTTAAGTCAACCAGAACATTTCATTTTATTCAAAATTCATCTCTTATGTTGGCTTCTTTTGTATCCTATACTGTTTGTTTCTTATCAACCTGCTGTAGCTGTTTTCATTTCTTTTGCATACCATATTGCTTCGACTGTGTTAATATGCTGAGACTCACTATTTTTATAGGATTGGTGTGTAATTTTTTCTCTTTTTGCTATAAGCAAATCCCTGGCAGCCTGAGAGTCCTAGAGATGCATTCTGTGGAGCAGAAGTAAAAAACCTGCTTTTGTTGAATGGGTGGAAATTATGTCAGGTGCAATGTTAAATGCAAATTATAGAATATATTATTTTGCTTACAAGATGGTCTTTCTGTAAACACAATAATGTGAAAATAAGGAAAAGGATTACGTTGACATCTCAAATTACTTGTTTACTGTTTCTTTTTGAGAAGTTAGTATTTTTGAATATTTTTCAATTTTGATGAGGCAGTTTTTGTTGTGTTCTTTTTTGTTAAAGTAGCATTTTCTCCAACATCAGATATGGATCCTGTTACAGTTACAGCAAACATAATTATAGAAAGGGAATAATTCTGCTGGACCAGAATGTATTTAAAATTACAGAAGCTGGTTGACTAAATTTCAATGCTGATTCTACAAACAGTTCCATATGTTACATTTCTGTTCCTGGCTGAGTCTCATGAAGTGATCTGGGCACCATCTATACAGAGACAGAAAGATTAGCCCTGTACTAGCATTTGTATCAGCTAAAAGACTTCTACCTGCCTGTTATTCGGTAAAATAAATCTCTATTCTTGGGACAATGTGGTGCTTACTTTTCATGCCAGGAGAAAGTTTACTCTAGGAAAGCAGGTAATGGATAAGAAAGGACCACAAATTTTTTTTTTTTTTTTTTTAATTTAATTTAATTTTTAAAATCCAAAGGAGGATCCTGCCTTGTTCCTCTGGAAGGCATTGAATTCCATTCAAGCAGAGTTAATGCTGAGCTCTTTTAACCCATTCCTGTCCCTTACTAGTTTCTCCCTTCAATTTCTGGACTTTCTGGGAACCTGATTAAAGCTATTCACCAGATTGCATATTCACCATTTTATTAATGACCTTGTTCCTTTTTGGTACTTTGGTATCCTAAATATGTCTACAACTTTCATGGCTCTTTGATAGTCCCCTTACAGACATAGTAGCTCTTCAGATGTTAAAAAGCTTCTGTGACAATATGTAGAGCATCCTGGAGATGTCCAATGTTTTTTTTTAACTCACCATAAAGAGCAGCCTCCAGGCAGTGTTGCAGATGAATTGTTAATGTTTCACTGTAATCAACAGATTTATGAACCAAGCTGAATCAGTTCTTGTTATTATGAGCAATTCTCACAGGATAGGTTCAAAACTTATATTTTGAGCAACCTGACAGTTACAACCTGGTGCAAATTTTTTATTTTTTTTTTCACTTTTATCTAAATCCTTCATAAGGAATATTGGGTTTTATGTGTTTGTCTTACTTCAGATGATTAAAATGTTGATATAATTGTGCACAGGGGATAGACCTAATGGGAAATAAGAAAGTATTCTGAGGTAAAATAGCTTCTGAGGGGGTCATATCTGTAGTACTTTGAGTCAGCCCCATTTGCTTATCTGCATGTAGAAAGTCTGACTAGCACTGCTGCGTATGATTATATTATAAGCTGCATATATATATGTCTGAACTATTCACAAACACTATAAATACCTACTGCTGAATGATTTTAATACATATATTGGTCTTTTTTAGACCAACTAGACATATTACAGGGTCACAGAACCTGAACTTTTTCCAGCAGCTGTAGTCTTATAGGGAGGCTGTCACGTCCCCTAGGAGGCAAAGGACAGCAAAAGAACGCTTTCCTCTCTCCTCACGCAAGCAGCATGAGCAGCTGTTGATAGCTTGGCTTCCTTATTCAGAAGCATTAATCTTTTCAGTACTCCTCTTGCAGCATGAGATGTGCACTGCAAGTGTTCTATCTTGCACTGAGAGAAGAAATTACCTCCTTACCAGTTTTTCAGGTGCATGAGGCAGATGCCTAAGGCTTCAGCTATATAGTTATAGGCAGTGCTGTGCTTGCTGCCCATAGGTAAATACTGATAAGTGCCATTTAAGTGTGCTACAGAATGAATCACTGTTGTTAGAGCGACTGAGCACTCTGCTGAAGGTAACAGGATGACACTGATTCATATGCTTTCAGGAAAAATTACCAAAAACATTTTTATGGACTTTCTTTCATTACATACTTACATTTTGGGATCTGAGAAAAACAATGTAGATGAAGTGTCTGAGTTCACTGCATTTTTTTTTTTTCTGCTTGTAACTGATGAGGGAATAAAAGTTTTATTTATCTTCTGCTGTCCTATGCAGCTGGTAATTCCTATTCTTCTTTTCCCTCTAGGTTGTTTTTTATCTTCTGCAGGACAGATTGGAACCACGGACCTAATCTTCTCCTACTTTATATACTATGCAGCCACTTACAGGTGTGTGTATAGTGTCACCTTACCAAAATGGCAATGCTTTACAGAGCTATAAATTAGAAGGTACAAGTAGTACAAGCAATATAAAGAGCAAGACAGGAGATAATCAAGTCCCAGGGAGAAAAAGAAATGGTGTTTAAGTCTTATACCATCTGGACGTGACTTTTCCTGAGCGCTTATGAGTCTAAAATATCTGTAGGTGCTGAGGCATCTGAAGGTTCAGCAGCATATGCCATTTTTATGCAAGAAGCAGCTGAGTCCCAGATCAGAGATTTACTAGCTGTTAAAGGGAGATACGCCTTTAGAGACTGGAGCAGACAGATCAAGCTTCTTACTTTTCAGAAGCTGCCTTTATAAAAGAAATTTTCTGTTATTTTCTTCCCCCCCTGGCCTGTCCTTTGCATAAAGCTATGCAAGCTTTGGTGTTTGGATATATGTGAGGACAGGGAAAATGTGTCTGTGCAAGGATTTTGCCTGTACTGGTAATACAGATCTCTGTTGGAAGGAGCTGAGAAAAAGCTGGCTGTAATCTGCTCAGGCTGAAAAAGGCTGAGCACAAAGCTTTAAGTCATATAAAAGTAGACTGCAGAAAGAAAAGGACCCTGAGGAGAGCTTGTAACAGCGATGTCCTACAGAGTAACTAGTGAATCATCACATCGACTACATAATATCATTAAACCCCATCTATTTGGACCTGTTTATTAGAAAAATTGTGTAGTGTGTCTCAGCCTTTTCACAGCTGTGTAACACCAGTCACTTGAAAATTCCTTAAAGGGTCTCTTAACTCAGAATGCCACCTCTGAGTATATTTTGCCCCCAGACTTGTTTTTACATGCTTTGGTGGAAGGGTAACATAATGTCACTTGGTATAAAATGTTCCTGCACTGGTAAGAATATAATAAAGGCTATTTTGCTTGCCCTATAGCTGAGCCAAGACAATGCTGAGGTGAGACATTGCTGCGAACTCTTATCTAAGGCAGTAAAAGGCAGACAAAAATAATTTCTCACAGGTCAGCTCATTAAGGATGCTACTGCAGTATGGGGAAAAACAGTCTCCTGAGTTACTTTTTTGTTTCCTTTTTTTTTCTCTCTCTCTTTTTTTTTGGGGGGGGGAGCTGAACCAAATTTGCTTAATGAGCTTTGGCATGAAAAATTATCTTTATTTCTTTCTTCCTACTACTTTCTATAAAAATAGAGCTGAAGAAACAAGTAAGAGTACCTAGCAAACAAACGGGTATGTTCAGAGAGAAATGACCATTAGTGGGGAATAAAAAGAGGCAAAATAGCTCTTTCTACTCTCCCCAACCTCTTCTTTGAGATAAAGCAAGTAAGGACACAGTGGGGTTGGGGTCTTGAGTGGTAAGGGCTCCCATGGAGTGGACAGGGTCTTGCAGACAAACATCCCACCACTCTAGCCAGCAAACAGGACAGGCCCCTGGGTTTTTCTTCACATGTCATTTGTGGGTGAACTGATATCCAGCACTTAGAGCTGAAATTTGCCTGAAGTCTTTCTTTTTTTTTTTTTTTTCACAAAAAAATAATTTTCATTTGTGAATTTTTTTTACCTAGTCTTTTTCTGTCCTATTTTGCAGGACATGGATCCTATACTCTTGGTGGTTTATATCACATTTGCACTGTCATTATGTGAATTAGCTGAAATAGAATTAGTATGGTGAGATGACTTGGAGTGTCCTGGCTGTCATAGTGATTTTGAAGTATTTTATCACTTATCTGGAAAATGCTACATACCTCTGCTAAAACATCCATTTGTGGTCTGGGCAGTATTATGCTAGTATTACAGTGTTATTGCTGATAAGAAAGGTGTTAGAAGGGTGTTGTGAGCTGTGTAACAGACTGTGCTGTAGCCTGCAATGTTTTCTCTGTTGGCAAAGATGGCCAACAAAATTCCTGCCTTAGACATTCTTTCCCATGTCTGTGCAGCAGTTTGCTCACTTGTGCTCAAGCAGGTTTGCAAGGCTCTGCTGAAAACAAGATCTGGTCTGATTTGCGTTTAAAAGGGGAGTATTTTTGAAATCACCATCACTTCAGGATTTATTGCGGATCTAGTGATGTAGGTCTACAGTATCTTCAATGAACTGAACAAATACTTGCAGCCTTGGTAAAAACTTAATCCAATCCTTTACGTAATCTACCCTCACAGCTTTATTCTCTCAAAAAAAGATTTTAAAATGTAACAAGCTGATAAGACTGTTTTTTCAAGAAACTTGTTCTGGAAGCAATTTACTGCTGACCAATCCCCCAAGCAGCAACAACTAGGGATGATGTATGCATGATAAAAAAAAGGACTTTCAAAAATGAAGACTGACTGACGGACTGACTGAATGTGTCTGCATTTTCAATGTCTTTATGGATTTCAAATACTACAGGTGTCATTTCATTTTTTAAAAGTATTGAAAATTTACTTTAATTGCCTCTTACAAATTCTGAGCCTGAGTCCTTTTATTTCCCTTTCAAATGATGCCAAATTAAAGCAATCTTAAGTTTGCTCAAAATGGCATCAGAATTACAGCAGTGTCCCTGTTTCTCAGTTGACACTTCAGGTCAGTCTCCCTGTTCTGCTAGCCTGCCTGAGCCTGGAGACAGTTCTGCTGCCTGCAGGTACCTTGGCAGGAACTGAGCAATATTTAGCACAAGGATAGCTGTTCAGATAACCACCAGACCAAACAAATGCAGGAGTGTGTGGACACATTCTGCGTCAGAAGAAGAACTGCACTTGACTCGGGGATTATTTCAGTTTTCAGGGTCTAGAAATAAGACTGCAAATTTGCTCTAGTCCCAATCAGATAGCTGGATGGAGTCCTCCTGCTCCACATAATACCTTCGGGGTAACGGGAGACTTGTTGTTTTCTTCAGAACTGCGGAAAAAAAAGAGGAAGATTAGTGCAATTTATGGGTTCCTTTCTTTTTCTCGTGGCTGTTGATTATTAGCTGTCTTTCATGTGAGAAAAAACAGAGTTTCTCAGCTGAGCAAGGAAAGCATATACTCTCAGATAAGTGGACTTTGGCAAAACTAGGGAAGAACTAATGTTTTTTCCTGACCAAATCAAATAGAAATCTCACAGTCCACCTTCTCTCCCTAATTTTGATCCTGTAATATTTGAACACGTTTGTGATTAGGTGAAATAAATTCATTCTGTCTCTAAATAGTATCATAACTATTTAAAATAGTTAAATACAAAATCAACTTGTTTTCTTTTTAGAGCCTGAAAAGATTTTTCCCTGGTTCTACTTCAGAAAATGATACCATATTCGCTAGAAATTTTAGCTTCTTCAATTGTATTTTCCTTTCATAATTTAAGAATAAGGCTTTACAAAATGCTAGTAATAAATATATCTGTAGTTTTTAAAATTTGTTTTTCCCGAATACCTTTGTAAAAGCAGGATGAAATGACAACAAATGTGTGTCTCGACACTGTCATCTAGTGGCAAAATACATCCGAGGGTCTTAAATAGCAGCAGCAGCTGAACGGAGCTGGACTGAGCCAGCACTTTATTTTACACGCTGATTAATGACTGATCCACAGGTCTGTACTTTTTTTGGGAGGCCTCGCTGCAGACGACTTGAAGACTTTTTCCATCCAGAAGAGATGAGCGAGTACTTCTAGCATACTGAACAGGAGATGATGAAGCTGGCTGTGTTGCTCTTGGGGAAGAGGTCCGTGCTTTCAGTTCACTTGCTAAGAAAGATTTGTCCTTTGCAGCTAAAAATATTGCCTGTGTAGTGAAAGCATAGGAGATTGGTATCTTCTAAGAAAGAAGTGTTTGTTAAGCTTGCCTGACATAGGAAGTCAAACTACATGAGCATAGGGACTATGAATTTGTGCTTTGCGGGGAACTCGTACAGCGAGCAGAGAATGTTGTCTCAGTCAGCAAAGCTAATGGGAACTATTCAACCACCAGGATCTTTTTAAAAAGACAGGGAAGAAAAAAAAAAAGAGGAAAAAAAAAAAGACAAATATATTCTGTCTTGGAATAGAATGTGCAGATGCATGATCTTTTCTAAAGTGGGCCTAAATGATAGGTGGGTAGGTTGGAATTACTTGAGATAAAAAATTAGCCTTCTTTAGTTTTTATCGGGTTTCCTACACACACGAAATTTGGCATAATGTTGTTTTAAAAACTGTAGAAAAAGAGACTCTATTCATGCCTTTTACAGTTTTGTTTGCATTTAATTTGTATTTTCATCATGCACTAAAGCAAAACTGAATCTCAAAATTTATAAGTACTGAAATATTTACCATTTTGTAACCAGCCTTTCATTCATAGGTTTCAACATGCTTTAAATAGCCCTATTGCCCCCTATTTTGCAAGGGAGTCCATGATCAGAAACAGCTTCATACAGAGGACAGTTTAAAGCATGGAAGTTAAATTCCTGTTTTCAGCAGTCCTAGTAGAACTTGTTTTGATTAAGCATGGAGAAAGCCTGTGCTGAGAGTGAGGAAGGGTGAACACTCTCTCCACTGCCTGATGTGATATATTCATCGAGCCACTGGCACAGCCGAGACTGGCTCAAGAGAACTGCCTTCAGTCCTGCACTCGACAAGCTCTGCCTGTGAAGAAAACTGGACTGCTATAGTTTTTGTGTCAGGATTACTCTGCTAAACCTGCAGGCAGCTAACTGAGAATACTGTGATGTCATCTGTGTGTCAGCAGAATTTCTGGACTGTACTGTAAGGTAAGTGCCACTGCACTGCAATGTACTGCACTGCAATGTACTGCACTGCAAGGTAAGTGCCAAGGTGGGCCTACTAGCTATGGAGGCTTTATTCTCTTGAGGTTTCTTATCTCCCTAACACTCTGAAATCAGTGAAATCATGAAAACATGTACTGCAGTTTCTGATCATATTGAAGATTCTGTTTCGGTCACTGAAAGTAACTGTCCCTTTATCAGTTCCCACAAATGATTGTCTTTTACTACCTAGGGTATGCAAATACAATTTTTTGCTTTATGTACATTGTCCTTTAACACAAGTTTTGCAATCTTTTTATTTATTGCATCTATTTATTTATTTTACTGAGGCAATTCTGTACAAATGTGGGACAATGCACTGTCATCGTGTACACCTCATATCACTGGTGACACACTACCCTTTTGGGGTATCTGGACTACAATAACAACAGAAAAAAACAAAACCTTGGGCATCAGAAATGCTCCCAAGGCCTAATTAGACAAGGTGGAAATCTTATGAGTTACAGAAGAGATGTCAGAGTATCTGACACGACATGGCTATGCAGAAGTGTTCCAAATCTTGTGAGATGAAGAACCTGCTTTGCTGAAGCCATGGTTTGTCGAGTGAAAGCTCCTGGGTGCTCACTGCAGCTCAATTTCCTACTTTGCTTTCCCAGGGGAACTCTCAAGAAGATTGAGCAGACTTCAGGGAGCCCTCCTGGAGTTCACCACCCTCCTTTCCATCCTATTTGGATCCTCGGCCTTGTTCTCCATACTTCTCTCAAATGGTGTTGGTGTATGGAATCTGTCTTTCTGAGGATAGGCTTTCTTAAAGCAAGATGCACGTATGTTTAATAAATTTGGAAACACTTTACTAGTATAAACAAACCTTCTTCTGAGTGGGTGGCTATGTGATAAATAAATACTAGTCCATTTTTTTTGCAAACCTTCCCTGCTAAGAGGTGTTACACTGAACTGAATCTTCCTCTATTAGTTCTGTGAGATAAATTCCCCAGTATTTTATATTTTTTTTTTTTTCCCCAAGCTCTTAAAAGGCAAAGATCATGAGGAACTTATTTAGCATCAGCAGAAGGTGAGCCTGGAGCTGATTAATTTTTTCTTCAGTATTAGTGCTGCCAATAAGAATTATTGTTCAAGGCTCCAGAGGACACTGGTAATAATTAGGCCAGCTAAGGCACATAAATAGAAATCTGAAGGCGGAAATCTGTCACTTGACAGTAAAGCTGAAAAAGAAAAAAACTAATTATTTTAATTTTTGATATATAGACTGAACTTTTGGATTACTAGCTCATAAAACTCATTACAATCTTTTTCCAATGTTCAGAATCAATTTCAGGAATCTGTTATGAGATCACTGCATTGAGAGCTTGAAGTAGAGAGTACATTTTTTCCTTACTGTTGCTTACATCTTCTCTGATTCCTCCATTAGCCTATGTATGGTGCAGCAGACAAGGCACGGAACTTTACCTCAGTATCTCTGCAGACTGTTCTGGATGGATGGATGGATGGTTAGGATCCACTCACCAGAAAGCTGCCTAGTGGCGTAACATCCTCTTTATAGCCTGAATTTATCTTCCCTAACCTTGAGTGAGTATACATACTTGGAGCACAGTCAATCTATAACCCTTCAACGGTCAGTGACCTGAGATGCATACTAAACCCAGAAATAAACTCTGTTGGCTAATTAAGCCTCTCAAAATCAACGCTCTTCCTCAGATTCTGAAGATGGCTAAGTATACCACTTTTCCTTTTAAAGTTCTGCTCTTTCCATTTTTTTTAAGGAGTTTTTGACTTCAGAGCTGCTATAAAAAGTAATTCAGGAACTCACAGATCGGGCAGTTGGACTACCCAATTAAAAAAGACTCTTCAGTGACTTGTTACTGGCTTTTTATCTCCACTGCCTGTAATTTCTTTTGAAAGGCTTAAAACAGTGTATTTTCCCACAACACAACAATGTTGTAATTTCCCACTGGTAAAACCAACCAAAACAAAACAACCAAAACAAAATTCAAACAGATGCTCAAGTTAACCTGTTTGAGCTATTTTTGTTTCACAATTTTACCTTACCACCTCAACATATCTTTGAAAATCAAACTATGTCATCCTGATTCTGCAGATTATATTCATTAGTCTGCTGCTTTTGCAGAGGCAGCACGAGGTAGCAGGAATTTCTATTGCTGACCTATGAGCTGGGGACAATTAGAAAAGCCTGAACAATAAATAAAAGGTAAAGTAGTTAATAGCTTGTTCTTCCATTAAAATACTAGAAGTCCTGCAAAGAACATCAAACTCTTGCATAGAGACCCATTGCTAAAAGCCTTTGGTTATCCTGTCGAGGCTTTGGCTGACTTGGACACCATCATGTCCTATTCATGACTCCATGTTATTTCCCAGCTTTTCTATGTCCCTTTCTGTACTTTTCTATTCTTTACAGTCATATTTTGTATGAGAGACCTGAGGGGCAGTCCAGCTTCTTAGAAATTCTTTTTCTTATATAAAATCTATTCATATTATCTTGGGTCTTGTTCTACTTTAAGCCTCTTGATCTTTCCTCTGTGCTCTTTACCTCTCCAAAGCATGCCTGTCCCAGCTATTCACTTGAATTCATTATTGTACAACAAAGCATTGTTTGTGACTGACTTCAGCTGTATTTGGGCCTACTTATCTCCCCAGATGGTCATTACCATTCTTAGGCCAGCTGGCAGTGTACTTGGAGCAAGGCCACCTCTGAGGTATGCTTATGACTGAAGGAGAAAGAAGCTATCCGTAGGAAAATAATGCATAAATAAATTTCACATAGCATGTGGGCTTAGTTAAAATGGTGAATGACTGCTGGCAAACAAAACATTTATGAAATGAAATACAGAAAGCAGATTGCACAATTCACATTTACTGGGACAGATGGCAGAGGTAAAAATGCTCAGGATTCACCTACATGCAATTTCTACTCAGTCTTCCCCAAACTGAACTGGTGCTGAAGAGCACAAGTAACTTTTTTTCATCTTCAGATGTTTTTATGGCTTAAAAAATAGCCACATTATTTTAAAGTCTTTTAATGTGTACATGACATGAGATAATTCTGTGTCTTTAAAGAAACCTGTAGAAACTTTGGCCATTTGCATTAATATATCATTAATGTATTTCTGTACTTTGGAAAAATAGATGTGTGATCCCCCCCCCATTTTATGTTAGGCACTGCTTGTCTTGGTTCCTATCCTCCTGCCCTAAAATACTACGCCCTAATCCTGGTGCAGATTATTCTGTAATCTGTACCACCTATTACATCATCCAAGGCATCAATCAAAAAGTTGAATTGAATTGAGCCTTCATGGAGTTTACTTGAAACCTGCATTACGTATGTAAGTAATTACACGAGCAGCTTTTCAAATCCTTGTGCACATAGCAAGTTTGCTTATAAAATTGCCCTGAGTTGGTGTCAAAAGTCTAACGAAAATCAAGATGTATCTCATAAATTAGGCCGCTTGCTCTGTCAGGGAGAGAAAAAACATCGGTTTATAAGCCAATCTGCCTCGACACGGCTTTTGTCGTGCCTTCCCTCATCTCATTATTTTCTAGGGACCTGCAGGCTGGTTATTGAACCAAGTAAGTGCTTTCCAGGCTCCCTCAGGCGGTGCTGTTCTGCCACAAACCCCCAGCCTCTTTCTTCACACCCGGCCACGCTGCTTCTGCCGTGCAGCCTGACAGGTGTAGGCACGACAGTACTAGGGCACTCCCGCTTCCAACTGCTCTCTCCCCATTACCTCCGTCTCCCCCTCGACCACAACAGGCCTGCGCCGACCATTTTTATTTAACATTTGGCGTTCCGCGGGACTGCTCGTCACGCGAGGCCACGCCCCTTTAACCCGTCCCGCCCCCTCGCACTCCTTTGGCCGCCTTACCGCGCATGTCAGTCAATCCGGGCTCTGCCGGAGGCAGGCTCCGACGCGGCGNGCTCCGACGCGGCGGCCGCAACCAATCGGCGTGCGAGATGCGGCCGCGCCGCGGCCAATCGGTAGCTCTCTTCTTGGGGAGTGCGGCGGTCGCTGTCATTGCGTTCCGCTGTGAGCTGCTGGCACTGGCTGCCGCTGTCGCCGCTTGAGGTGTCACGGTAGACGCAGCAGCCCGGCCGTGGCCTTGCTCCGGTGTCACTGAGGATGAGCCCCCGCGCTGCTCAGCGCGCGTCCCGCCCTGCTCGCCCTAGTCCATTCATCTAGCGACTGGTGAGAGGGGGCCGCGACCTGCTGATGTGTCCGGGCCTGGGAGGCGGGGTAGCGGCGG
>VWZY01001628.1:0-12499 GCA_013399075.1 Chloroceryle aenea | reverse complement strand
GGCGGTGGAAGGACTGTGGGAGTAGAGGGAGCCGCAGGCGATAGAACTAGCGAGGGTTAAGGGAAGCCGGCCACGTAGATTGGGAAGGGATGGTTTTCGAGGCGGAAGACAAGTGTCTCAGCCGCCTGTTTTGATAAGTCTGTATCGCCGCTCGCTTCCCGACTACGTGGACATGTGTAGTGGGAGTTAAAACCGCCACCTTCCTCCCTGCCTGCCCCTGGCCAGTGGCTGGCTCTTCGAAACACTTCAGACCTTCCACCGCCTTGACACTGGCAGCAGCCTCTGCTACACTTCCTTAGCTGGAGGCTCCCGGGAAGCCTGTCGTGTTTCTGGCTTTTTTGGTGACACTTGTCTGTGGCTTTTGGTAGCAGCTCATAGTGTTGCTGGCTTTGAGCAGTACCATAAACACCCGAGAGCTGAAATTTCACAGTTAGCTTAAAAGGATATTTCTGAGCAGTCTTCTTAGGGACCAGCCACCTGATCTCTGAAATCTGGCTCTGTTTTTGCTGACTTGGTCAGTGTCGTTGTCTGTTTCCATAGAAGAAAATGACCATGATTTGGGGTATACAAAAATACAATAATCACCCAACGAGATCTGATGTGGGTACTCTTTAATAATACAGTACCAAAACTTCCAAGTTCATTCAGAAAAGTCAGCTTTTCCTAAGACTTGACATATTTATTTGATAGAGTTCTAAGTGTGGTGAAATTCTAGAACGCAATTGTGGTTTGTTGCTCTTGGGCTATCAGTTTGAATAAAAATCTAGAGCAAGATCCCAGTGTATTGTGGAAATGCCTGTAACTGCACTTGCTGTTCTTTTGTCTTTACCACTTTCCTTATGTTTTAATATCTCGGATAGTGTTAAGTTACTAAATGTAAGTGATTTTGACTATTTCTAGATAAGCCAAGCACAGAATTCCATAGTTTACTGTTTATGTACCATGATTCCTGACCAATAGATCTGCTGTGACGTGTTGTATCTGAATTTAGCTACCAATGGTACTTTGGTGGGTTTTTTTGACAGACGTGTCTGCCTTTAATTGGCAGTACTTGTTAGCACTGTTGGGAGCAAACGGTTTAGAGTTGTTGGATCACTAAATGTCTCGTCCTGATAAAGATTATGCTGTTGTCGCTGTGAAGGTGGAAGTTGTAGAATGTCTGGAGAGAACTTCTAAAGGTCATCTGCACAAGGGGTGTGTATACCTGTGTGAGGCAGAGGCAGTGACATCCTATCCCAGTAAATGAAGCCGCTCGGATCTGCTGTGACTCAGGGGACATTGCAGGTGTGGTGGAATGTGGTGTTTTTTTAAAGAGCTGGTTTTCCTCCATAGTTTTACCTCTAAGCTGGTCATATTTATTTCAAACTTGAACAGGTTGCTTGTTGTCTAACCCATTTTAAGAACCTCATTAGCATTCAATTTATCATTTGGAAGTGCTTCTTGACATATAATCTTAATCTTTTATGAAATTTAAACAAATGACTACTTGTCAGGAGTAAAATGGACTAGAGGTTTGTTGTTTTTTTTTTTTCTGCTTTATGTAAGAGACATCTTATTCAAAGGCTCTGGGTACTGTGTAGAAACCACAGCTGAAGGAGAAAATCGATCCCATTTGCTCAACCTGTGTTCAATGGGTTGTGTAAACCTTCTGAATCCTAGTTGCTCTTTCCAAAGTTTTATCCTACTTATCTACTTCTCTTAAAACTTGACCTCTGAACTAGGCTCAGCACTCTACATGATGTTTCTTTTGCTTTATATGCCTTGTATTGCAGTGCTCCTGTAATACAGTTGTGAAGAAGCTACCTTTAAAAAAAACCCCTTCAGATGTGGGAATTTCTGACTGCCAAACCGTGCTAAGCTGCTGTGTAACTTAGACTGATCTTTTTTTCTGTGTGTATTCAGCCACTTTCCTCCCATAAAATATATTGTGTACTCATATCATATTGTTCAAGGGGTTGAAAACCCTAAACTTATGCTAAAACTTCAACAAATGTTTAGGGAGTTTTTAAACAGGTTAAACTGTCTGTAGCCATGTAGTCTTCTGAGGAGAAATTAACTGACTAGCTGTTCTTTAAGGCCTTGGACAATGTGCTGCTTAATAGCTGAAGGGTGTGTTTGCTGTTATTTATCTAGGAATTCATCTGTGTTTCCTTGAGGATATGTTGCTTAATGCCAGTGCTGTGTTTATTATATTACTACCCAGCTTCAATTTGCTAGTCATTTTTGTCAGATTCTAAGCTACTACTTTAAATGTGTTAGTGAAAGTTGCCTTTAGATAAGACTGCAGGCAACAGAAAATCTCAGAAAATCAGTAACATAATAGCAAATGCCCATGACTCTTAATTCTGTAAGCTTTAGATTTGCTCTTTTTGATTAGCTTACTAATCAAGTAGTCTGCATGGTGAAGTTTGTTTTGGGTACAAATATTTTGAGGATTTCCATGCTGTTATGGTTACAGGTCTTTTGTGATGTTATGAAACAAGTGTGAATGGACCAACTTGGAGAATGTTATTAAATATCAGCATGGTTGTTTAAAAAATAACCCACCTTACCCACCTTCTGCTCCACCCTGGAAACCCTTCAGGACTCACAATAGGCTTATAAGGATGGGCATAACCTTCCCCAACTGTATGATGTTGTCACTCATACTGCCCTGCATTTAGCAACTCCTCAAAAGAAAGAGCAAATGAATTTTGTGTCTTCTGAAAAGACATATTATTAACTCTCTCTATATTTTTAAAGGAGGCATATTAGGAGTATCAAGGAAACCTAGGCTTTTTATATATGGAAAACAGAAACTGTTATTTAGCTCTGCTTTAGGAAAGCCACATATTAGGTAGTTTTTCATGAAGTGCATTGTAGATCCAACTGGTATTTAGAAACAAGGAGTATGACTTAAATAAATAAACAACTCAAAGAAAAAACAGTGAATGGAAGAGGTTATGCCAATTTAAAGATCAGTTAAAGTCTTGAGAAATATTAAAGTATTTCTTATTAGGAAATGTAGATTAAAGCTGGCTTTTAAGGCCATGTCACTAATATGACAATTCAGTCCTGTTAATGCAATGCACTTGGAAGATGCAAACCCAGCAATCTGTTATCGTGTGGCACTGAATTCTAATTATCCGAATCTCTTCTGTTTTCCCTTTCAGTTCCATGTGAGACCACTGTCTCTATTAAGATAAAAAAATCCACAACAGCAGCTACTAGCCACTGCCTTGGTACTGGTATCCACATCCCTGTAAGCCAGTTTTTACTAGATCTAATGTGGAGTATTGGCTTTCATCAGAAAAAAGCTGAAAGACCACAGATATCAATTGTAGTATCAAATGTGTGCCTGCCTCCCAGGTTGAATGCTGGCAAGGTATATTGAAACTGCCAACCACATATGTGATGAGGGTTGGTGGTTGTTTCTGTTCTGATGGCACCCTGTGAGCCAAGAGAGCACAACCTCTATGGAAATACTTTCTAGAAAAAAAAGAAAATTGGGAATGTGTTCATGGAGAGAATAATACTATAGATGTGGAAACAAGCAGTCTGGTATTTTCCTTTATCTAGTAGATTGTAATGCCTCTGTGCTAAATATTAGTGTTCTCAGCATTACAGAAATTTGTGCTCTGCTGTCTCTGGGTTTGTCTTCTCAAAGATAGTGACAGATAGATAGTAGAGGGTCCTAAAGCTGCCTTGGTATCATAGTTTCTTTCAACTGGTTTAATTTTTGTGATTTCTTATTTCACAGTACAATTGATTATATATTTTGTATCTATTCTGATAATAAAAAAGAACCCTTGGACTTGAAGACTGCTAACCCACTAGTAGTGCCTCGTAAGCAGCTTTGATAGGCAGAGTGATTTATGGAACTCTGTAATGGGAAGCTTCTGCCAACTCTTTAAAGTTTTTCTGATGATGGGAATGCAATCTCAGGATTTCACACCTGCCCTCTGCTATTTGCAGGAAATTAAATCTACCATCATCATCCTTACTCACTAAGGTATTTTTTAGCTTAGTCTTACAGGTGCCTAGAATACTAGATAATTTGGTAATGAAGAGATGTGTGATTTCAGACTTTTTAGCAAAATAAAAAAGTGCTGATTTGTAGTGACTTGTTGAAAGAAACAGACTTTTTGAGACGACCACTGCTTTTTCAGACGAGCTGCTTTTTCAACTGTAGGAGTTCTTACTCCATAAGGTCAGGTGGCACATCTGATATGCTCCTTCTTGGGGGGTGTTTAACAGCTGTGATGCAGTGATGCTTTATCTTCTTGGAGGGTGAGAGCTGAGTGAGAGGGCTCTACCTACTCACTTCCAGGAGGCAAGATACCACAAACACTTTCTTGCTACTTAGGAATTGTTTCGAAGTTGGTTATAATCTTTTAAAATGTCTTGGGCTGTGAACACATGTAATAAGTAGCTCATGTATCTAAGGGAAAATTTAAAAATCCCCTTGCTGCTGAAATAAAATATCTGTGGGATACTCTGAATATTGCTCTAAATCCTCATTTTTTTTTGTGTCTCTTTTTTCTGTAATGAAAATGTTAATTAGGAATCAGTTTTTTAAAAGAATTTTAATTCTAAATGATACCTATTATACTGTAATAATGTTCAAAAGATCACAATCTTATTTAGCTATTTATGTCTTTTAATAATTACAGACACTGGTATTATAACCAAATACGATTAGTGCTGAAAAGCCTGCAGAAATATCTTCTAATAGAACCAGAGACACATAATTGAAAGGAGACTGTATTCTTCAACATTTCAGTTTGAAGTATAAAAAATGCTGGTGCTGTAACTATTTTATGCTTATTTTAGGTGCTGATCATTCAGCTAGGGCCCCATTTACTAGAAGTAAGCATTTGGATAGCACAAAGATTTTCACACAGACATGGCCATGAATTCACAGTTTTAAAGGTTTAAGGTTTCACTTAAGGACCTCATTTGTATTTAAAAAAATCAGATCTGAGTATCAACCCTTTTCAGATCTTGTAATAGCATGATAATATGTTTTATTGGTGTGCCAGTCTATTGTGGAGGGGTGAGGACTTGATTTTCAGCCTTCTGTCTCAAAACTCAAGGTGTTTGTATGAATGTACTGATACAGTATCTAATGTAATGTTTATAGTAAAGGAGGGCTGGGTTGGAAAGAGTGTTAAAGAAATAGTTCAGCGGAGTTGGATTTCATGTAGCTGCAGTAGATGTCACCATAATGGAGTTACTGAGTTGAATTTCTATCTAGCAGCAGACTTTTTATTTCTTTAATGAGTGGTTTGTTGTTCACAGTATTTTGGTGTTTGGTGAGACTAGAGCCTCAGTTTTTCTCTGGCCTCTGTTTCGTTCTTATAGTGGCACAAGTTTCTCTGGAGCCAGGATTCACTTTCTTCTGAATCATTTTCTCAATACAATTCAGTATCTTAAATAGGTGTGTACCAGCACAAGGGAAGGCACAGCATGGGACATGGCAGGATTGCTTCCTTGAGTGGTGGTGCTATTTCGTATCAGTTTACCTAACAGATTAGTCAGCTTTTTGACTTCCCTGACTAATTTTTGCCTTACATTCTTCTTATTTTTACTTTTCCTTCTTCATAGATCTAATAGCAATGTCTTAACAATGAATCGTATTTAAGATGTGCTTTACAAGCCATATCTAAAATTCATACCTCTTCCACAGCATATTTTTATTGCCTAGTGGCATATTGCTCATATGTGACAAATTGATTTGAGGATAATAACACTGCTAATCTTTTTCCTATCAATCTCCAAATGTTTTTTTAAAAATTATTACTGTTTGGAAGGTTGTTTGATGTACTGGCAGTGGGAGTCTGCTGATAGCAGACATCTGTCACACTGATTCCTTGGAGCAGCAAGTCAGGCTGTGCTCTTGAAACTAGAGGTTTGTTTTTTTTTTTAAGGTTGTGACAGTGATTCACTCTATAGTCTGAGGCTTTAGAGAAGGTGAAAGGAGAACAGTCCAGGCAGGTATATCTTAAATTGCTTGTCTTACTGAAGAAGTTTGTATGTTGATTGTAAAATGCCCTGCAGAGTGAACTGGAGCTTGCTGTGACTAATGTAAGCTGAACAGCTGTGGTCAGTTTTGGTCTCTGAAATATTTCTGAATGTTACTTCTAGTCAGGGATGAGAGACTAAATTGAAGAAAAATTTCCTTTTATTTTCTTTTTTTTTTTTTTTTTTCCTTCCTTCATTTGCCTGCTGTTTGAAATTGTTTTGAGGGTACATACTGAAAAACTTGTAACCTGTAGGTTTCCATTTCAAGTATTTCATCCATCCCTTTTAAATGACAGGGTTTTTTGAGGGGGTTGGGGGACAAGGATTGTGATGTGCACTTTTATAATGACTCCTGAGATGGAAAGATATCAGGGAGGTTTGTTTGTTGTTTTGTTTTTTTTTTTTCTCATTCTGTTGTTTGGTCTGTTTGTGTGTATTCCTTCACAAGAGGATTTGTTAACATAATAGGTTTTATTTATTCATCACTCATGATGGCATTGTCCAGCTTCTTTTGGAATATTTTACTCATGGGTATAACAACTTTACAGTTTGCATAGCAATTTAAAGCATGAAAATGTAACGTATGGTTGAATACTGCTTCACTAAGTTTGCAGCTTCAGCTTGAAAGATTGAAGCATGAATTTTTTTTGGGACTGAACAGCAGTTCACATATTCACATTAAATTAGTCAGTGTATCAGTGATGTATATAGTTCACTTTTTCTGTTTTAGATGGATTTATGTATGATTTTTATACTACTGTCTGGACTTTATGTACTGTAGACCTTTTAAAATATAACAGTGCATTTAATAGGCTAAATGAGTGCTTCTGTCAGGCCTGTACTTTTGAGAAAGTGGGTGCCAGAGAAAGATGGATATGCTAAAGATAAGTATGCACAGATAAGCAGAAATACTGTATGCCCCAGACAGAGAATATATTGTCATGATGAAGAATTTGTATCTTTGCCTCCTCTTTCTTCTTCCTTATTTAACGCTTCCAACTGAGACCTTCAGTTCTTCCTGCTGTTTCAGGATGTTTAGACTTAGCCCCTCATGAGTGCTAACAGTCTGAATTCACATCTCTTGTACAAGTTGCTTTTCCTCTGTTGCTATCCTTCCTCTCACCTTTGGCAGTGGCTCTAGGAGTGGTGGAGAGGAGTTTTCCAGTTGATCCTGAAGAGACTTAGTAGAAACATGGGTAGGCATTCAGGATGGGAAAAGAAGAGAATGTGTGACTGAATCCTTTCTTGCTGTGTGTCTAAGGGAAACAGTAGTGGTCTCTCCCTTCTTCTGGGTGTAACTGAGAAGGCTTCTGTGAGCCAAGGGTGTACTGAACAGCTGTGGAGACTGTTTGGTGGGTGATCTTTGATTATTTCCCTCCCACCCCCTATCAGTCTTAGTTCAGTTCTTGCTTTCTGATCACAAAGTAATGATGTAATTGGACAGTAAACTATAAGTGTTGTAAGGACCTTAAGGCTGGGAAAGCAAAACTTATTTTTGTTCAGATTATTTTTTTGGGTCCACTTCACTGGGTAGCCTCAAAGAAAGGGAGGAGGTGCCATTTGAAGCTGGGGTGGAGAAGGGAGTGATGTTTTTTAAAACTGACTAGATGCCCAAGTGTAAGTTCAGATGGAGTGGCACAGGTCAGTTAACCCTTGCCACATTGTTCCTGTATGTGCTAGTTTGATATGCATTTAAATTGGTGTAGTAGCTGGGGTAAAGAATTTTTGTTTACTGATCTGTTCTGGTTTGTTCTCTTTCAGGTCTCCCTTGCAATTATGGAGTTTTAGAAGAATAAGGTAGTGTGGAGGGGGAATCCCCCTCTGCACACTTGAGGTGGTTCACTTTTGGAATTTTCTATGGACAAAAATATTTGTTATATAAGATGGTGAAATAAGACTTCTAAAATATATATATTTATAAATATTTATTTGAATCATGTGCCAAACATAGCAGTACAAAGATTTCTAATGGCAGCTCAATAAAACTGGATTTACATCCTTGGAATTACAATTTATTTTTTTTTAAGGCATTGTGTTGTGTACTGAATTGGAGTGCCTTGATACACTTAAGGGTTGTTCCCCTTAAGAAGAGGAGCAGCTTTAGAAGTGAAGATGAGTTCTCTCTTGCCAGACTGCACGTCAAAGTGTCGATCTCTACAGCATGCTTTGGATGTTATTTCTGTAGTAACCAGGGGAAGTGAAGGCCAGATCAAGGCCTTTCTCTCTTCTTACTGCTATAATGCTGCAACTATAAAGGATGCCTTTGGTAGGAACGTTGTACATCTTGCTTCATCTTGTGGCAAAAAAGGTGTGCTGGAGTGGTTGGCTGAAACCAAAGGAGTAGATCTCTTGGCGAAAGACAAAGAATCTGGATGGACGGCTTTGCACAGAAGTATATTTTATGGATACATTGATTGTGTTTTGTCACTGCTGAAGGTGAGTGATTTGGAACTGTACTTTTTACCATTATCTACAGTTTTTTAGGGTTGTATTGGTTATGTAAAAGTGTGTTTTTAAACTTGTCTGAAAGCCACTTGAGGGTTGTCTTAATACCATGTTGAGGTCACTGTGTTGATTTACCTGAAGATTGTCTCTGTGTTTGTAGAAGTTGTCTGCCTTCACCCACATAGAAATCAGCACTGAGTAAGGATCCGTGATGAACTGTGGACTTCCTTGAAGACTGGTTTCTGTGCATGATATCAGGGCCAGGTTCTTCAAAGTGGAGAGTGATCAAACTAAAGATGCTCTAAAAATAGTCTTTTCAGTAATTATACCAGTTAGTGTTTTTAGAGACCATTAATGAAAGTTTAAATGAAATTATAAGTAGAAATTAATCTTACTGAGAGAACTAGGTCTGTTTAGCTTGGAGAAGAGGATGTTGAGGGGGGAAATCCTATCAATGCTTGTAAATATCTAAAGGGTGGGTATCAGGAAAATGGGGCCAGACTCTTCTCAGTGACAGCACTGGGGGCAGCGGCCATAAACTGGGAAACAGGAGGTTCAACCTCAACATGAGGAAATACTTCTTCACTGTGAGTCTCCTTCTCTGGAGACTTTCAGAAGCTGCCTGGATTTGTTCCCATGTCATCTTCTCTAGGGGATCCTGCTCTGTTGGTGCGGGGTTGGACTCGGTCATCTTTAGAGGTCCCTTCCAACCCCAATCATTCTGTGATTTGAGAGATAAGCACTTCAAGATATGGAACGCTTTATTAAGTGAATCCCCATTTCATTCATATTTTTTAAAGTGCTTTTGCTCAGTCCCCCTCATACCTTTCTTAGTTGCTGTTTCTTCCTACCACACAGCAAGTTGTGTATACTTTTGGTTGCTCTTCTGTTCCTTCTGTCCCAAGTACAGCAAAGGGATGATCATCAACATAGGGTTGGGATGAACAAGGTCCCTTTAACCATCTGAAAAAATTTAAATATTTGTGGTTCAAGGTTACTTAAAAGCAAACCTTTTAAGGCATAGCATTTTCCATTTTTAGTTCAGTATTTTTAAATTGAAATGACAAATCATTTGTAAACATAACCCCCTGCTTTTAACAAGATTTTAGGCAAAATGTTTGTGGATCCAGTATTTTAATTCTTGAATGTCTGATAACTGCTAAATATGTACTTTCTGTGCTGTACCCTTACATAGTGAAGAGATTTTCTTTAATGTTTACGCAAGTGTTTATATGAAAATTGTACACGAATCTGTTCTCTAGAAAACTGGAAACTGTGAGGTAATCAGTCCTGTAGTGCAGGTATATATATATGTGTCTTTGATATTTGCTTATAGGAGGCCTGTACAGGTTTCTTCAGATGTATTATACTTTTCTGTCAGCTGCATAAATGAACAATGCTTTTCTAATGGCTGGCTCTGCTGATACTGTTCTGAACTGCAGAATGAAACAGCTCGTGCAGAGTACCCTTCCTTCCAGTTCCTTAACTGAAGTATCTCTGTTATACTGCATTATAAAAATGATGTGTTCTTGAGGTATTATTGCAATAACAGGAAGGGATTTTATTGAATAGAATTATGAAATAGCTAAGCTAGTAAGACAGCTCTGAAGGTTGTCTAGCCCAACCCTCGTGCTTAGGCAAGGTCAGTTAGAACAAGTTTCCCAGGACTGTGTCCAATTGGATTTCGAGTAGACCCTCAAACATCTCCGTTCCAATGTTTTAATACCAGTGCAGCAAAAATGGGGTTTAGGTTTAAACAAAATTTCTTAATATCAATTTGTGACCATTGTCACTTATCCTGCCACTGGATATCACAGTGATCCCCACCCCTCACCTCCAATCAGGTACTTACTGTATATATTGATAAGAAGCACCACCCTCACTCCCCACGACCTTCTCTAGGCTAACTCATCCCTCTCAGCCTCTCCTTGTAGTCAAATGCCTCAGACATTATTTTCATGGTCTTTTGCTGGACTTGCTTTTATATGTCCATTTCTGTCTTGTGCTGGGGATTCCAGACCAGAACCCAGCACTCCAGCTGTGGGTTGCCAGTGCTGAGTAATGTTTGCTGGCAACACTTCCATGTGCAGCCCTGGATGCTTTATCCATTTTTGGCTGCAGGGACACATTGTTGGGCTTCTGGTCAACTAGTTGTCCACTAGGAGCCCCAAGCTTTTTCTGTCAAGTTGCTTTCCATTCAGTTGGCCTCCAGCTGTACTGGTATACTGGATTGTTCCTCCCCAGGGCCAGGATTTGCATTTCCCTTTGTTGAACTTCCTGAGGTACCTGTCAGCCCATTGCTCCAGCCTGTCAAGGTCCCTTTGAATGGCAGAACAACCGTCTGGCTTGTCAGCCACTCCCTCCTGTACCATTATCAGCCTTGTTGAGGGTGTACTCTGTCCTGTCATCCAGGTCGTTAGTGAAGATATTAAGCAGGATTTGCCTCAGACTCAACCCCTGGTGTAGTCAACCAGTGTGGATGACACACTTCTGTTGTGGACTGTGGATTTATTCTCAGACTAATCTAATACAAGTTTTGTCACTCAGAAATTGGGGTTTATTTTTACAAATTCAGACCACACAAATATCACTGTGGCCTCTATTTTGCCTCTAAATTACAAACACAGCTGGCAAAGAGCTATGTGTTAAATCATAAAAATAGGTTGGTCTTTCTGTCAGTATTTAACTTAAAGATTCATTTAGCTTCTTAAATGTTTACCTTCCTTGCTTCAAGCTGTGGAGTTAGAATTAATTTCTGTTCTTCTCTTCCCCTCCTCTCCTTCTCTTTCAGCATGGTGTTAGCCTGTACATTCAGGATAAGGAAGGCTTATCAGCCCTGGATCTTGTGATGAAGGATAGGCCAATCCATGTGGTGTTCAAGAAAACTGGTAGGAAATCAAATATCTCCTCCTAAAAAAGAAAAATTTAAGCTATGTTTCAACAATGTATGTACCAGTGTAGTCAATATTTTCTGTTTCTAATTAGGACGTTGTAACTTAGGAGATAGCTGGAGATATGTCATCACTAGTATCATAAGAGAACATGTGCAGAATCTTGGAAGTAGGCATAGATGCACGTATAGCAAAAATGATTGACAGAGGTTGAGTGGTTGTTTGTTTTTTTTTTAATAAAAAAAAAGAGCTGATATAATGGGTAACCCAGAGAGTCTGTGAAGACTTCATCCTTTGAGATCCTCCAAACCTGAGAGAACGTGGTCCTGGGCAACCTGCTCTAGCTGACCCTGCTTGAGCAGAGGTGTTGGACTAGATGATCTTCAGAAGTGCCTTTTAACCTTAGTTATTCTGTGATTTTTCCTCTTTAGTCTCTGTTTAAGTTACCAGAGAGACTTTGATGTCTTTGAATGTGACAGAGTAGTTTACAGAGCTTTTTGTGTTTTTTTTTGAGAAGAGGAGGACTATGTTCTTGAATATTCAAAGTAGTTTTAGACAAGGTAGCTTGATATAAGCTAGTTACAGTCACTCTAAATATTTTTTCTCTAAATAAGAAATGAGTATGTAAGAATTAACTGAGCACACAAGTGATAAGGGAGTAGGTTTCTCAGTAGACTTAATTTATTTTTTATGCTGTTTCATACTTTTCTATTCCCCTCTTTCCTGTTTTCTCCATGTTCTCAAGTTCAGTCTTGTACAGTAAAATTTATTATTTTCATCTTGCTTTCAGTCAGTTTAAGTAATTTTGGTTACATGAATCCTGAATTTTTGTGTGTTTTTTATTTTATCTTGTAAAATGTGTTAAAATCTGTAATGTGCTTAACAGTGGCTGTTGTGGTTTAAGCCCAGTCAGCAACTAAATATGGTGCAGCCACTCACTCCTCGCCCCTGCCAGTGGGATGGGGAGGAGAGAAGGAGGAAAAAAAAGGGGGGAAAAAAATAAATTAAAACCAGTGGATTGAGATAAGAACACTTGAATTATGGAAATAAAATATAATAATAATGAAAAGGTAGATAGCATAAAGAAAGTAATAAAATCCTAGAAAGACAAGTGGTACACCGTGCAGTTGCTCAGTACCCACAGACCAATGCCCAGCCAG
>VWZY01001625.1:95062-118238 GCA_013399075.1 Chloroceryle aenea | reverse complement strand
TTGATTTATGCATGAAATATGTCATTGTATTAACCACAAATACAGGTTCTCTCTACTTTTATGACAATTACCACGTGTCTATTTTGTGATTGCACTGAACTAAAGAATTGGAATTGCCAGCAGAGGAGAGAGATCATTAAAAACCATCATAGTGGTAGCTTGTGATGTTTGGCTGCACACTAGAGGCTCTCTGATTATCCAACACAGCACGACAAAAGTGAATTGGGCAGAAATGGTGACAAGTCTCCATCATGGAAGCTGGACTAGAAATAGATCTAGCTGGCAGTTTCATATATACTGGGAAATACAAAATTCTTCCACCCTAAAAACACACTGTAGTTTTAAAAGACTGACAAACTTCCACATTTTCCATCTAGATTGCTCCCTTTTTTCCTGTCATTTCACCTGGCTAGCTGCTAGGGAGACCTAGGTTTCCAAGACCAGCAATATGTGCAGCCCACTCCTCCAGACTCTTTCTAGGTCAAGTTCAAGGCTTCCTACAGCAGAGCCAAGGCAAAGAAAGAGCTGAGGTGTCTTGAGCCTTGCTGCAGATTGGAATGGAAGCCTTTGCTCAAGACAGGATTATTGAGGTTGCCTGAGGCTGATTTATAACTCAGTACCTTTAAGTTTCAAGGTAATTCATGCAGCTAATTGGGATGGGAGGTGTGCTGCTTATTGTAGCATCACTTGCATGGCAGGGTTGCTCAAGATAGGAGTAGCTTCTGAAGTGTTTTTAAGTGGGAGGAAGAAATGCACTTCAGAGACACCTCATTAATTTCAGTCAAGGGCCACATTTCTTTTACATCTTATTTCAGAGACACTATTTACTGTCTTTTGATAAAGAAAACATTATAGTATTTTCTTTTGGGGGGGAAAAAATATATAGTTTGACTTTTTACCTGCATTGTGGACAGGTAGCATCTCAAAAGACTAAGGAAATTATTATGGCATTTAATGAGAACTTCAGTTTCATCTGTTCTCTGTCAAACCTGAATAATTTATTTGTCGAGTTACCATGTAATACAAAATAAAATTTAATTTTTGAATATATTAATCATTATTTTTATTATACTCAGAATATGAGTGAGGCAAATGATACTAAAATATGACAACATTATGTTTTTGTGTCATTTAATTCCAGTCTATTTGCTAAATAACAGTTCTTTATTAATCATTTTATGTCCCCAGGTGATCAGAATATAAACATCTATTAAAATTCTCAATTCAATCACCTGTCCAAAGCTAGGACACTTTCAAAGTCACAGACTGCAAGTGACCATTTACACTGGTCCGAGTAAATAATCCCACGACGAAGAAAAGAACAGAAATTTTCCTGAGTGTCATTGATGAGTGCTGTGGGGAGAGGGAGAATAAAACCAACTGTTCAGATATTCATATATATTTCAGTTACTACATACAACTTATTTGCACATTACTTTTTTCTTCAGGTTTTATACTATCCTAGCTACACCGTAACATGTAGATCATAACAGAAACTGTTCATTGTGGCATGAAATGCCTTCAAGTCATTATAATTCTCAGTTCTACCCACTATAACTGTCAAAAGTAAAGCAGAAAAGCTTAGGAGGCAGAGGCAAAATAAGTGAAGAAAACAAGCAGAAAGAGCCAATAATACCAAACTTAGTAGAAATAACAAGGAGCCATTTATTACCAAACACTGAATGGCAACAACAGATCTCAATATTTGCAACATCAACTATCTGTGGCAGTCTATGGTCATTCCTCTTTTTCATGGTAAACATAGACACTGTTAAAAGAAACACTACCAGAAACACTGAAGTCCTGCAGAGCTCTTTTGGGCTCAGTTTGTTGTAGTATGCAGCCTCTGTAGTAGAATGCTAACCAGCAAGATGGGTCTAGATGAATCACTGCTGCTAAATCTTGTAATGCCTTTCTGTAGTGCTGCTGCCTGGCATATGCTCTTCCTCGATACAGCCTAATAAGGAAGACATTTTCTCTTAAAAATAATTTCCCTTTGAAAATTATACCTCAGAATGAAGTCACAAACTCATTCATAATATTAACAGGCTGAGTCAATTTAATACCAAGAGGTCTTCCATTGTTTTTGTCGTGCAACCTTGAAGTAACTAGTCAGAATAAAAAGGTTGAAAAATAAACATTCAAATTCATTGCTGAATTTAATAAAGCAAGTCTATGCCATATAGACAAATCACTGCACTTGCATAAATCAAGTTCAATACAATAAAACTCTCTGTGAGCTTTGGGCACCAGAGTTGAACTCTCTCCAGGTCCATAGCCTGCTGGTGCAGCAGTTTCTGTGTAGGAAATACTGGATTTTGTTAAATCTGATTTAAAAGAAAAAATATAAAATTGCCCTTATTACTATTAAAGCTTTCTGAAAACATGCATTCTGCTCTTCATATTTCTTTCAAATAGACAAGCTTACAAAATCAGATACCACTATTTTACACTATGCTTCCCTCAAACTGAGGAAGCTAAAAGCTGACAATAAATCACAAGCACAGGCAAAAATGTGAAGAGATAGCAATGGTTGTAAAATTATTTCACTAATATATTAAACCTATATTTTTGTATTACTGAAGACAGCTTTTACTTATTAAGGTCTTATGCCACATCACTTCTATGCAGTTATCATGCAAAATATATACTATAGCTCTTTCAGCCTAACAGAGTCAGGTCAGTTCTTCAAGAATTTAAATCACATGCTTTACACAAAAAGACTGCACTGATACTAATCATCCTCACTAGGACTAGTGACAGAGCCCACATATCAACAAGCAAACCTCAATGAACTCTTTGATATCCAGAAGCCAAATGCAATTTCATGTTCCTTCAAGTTTTTACTTCAGAGTTTTTAGCAGCATGTGTAAATCACCTTGGTAGTACAGGCACCTAATGTTGTCAGAAAGCTTTGATTCTGTGGTTCCCTGTGATGAAGGAGATGGACTGACAGGTGAAAGATACACATAGGAGATTCCTTTCCTAGGCATTTCTATTCAGTCTGGATGGGAATCAATTCCAAAATAAGACATTTGAACTTAGGTGTCTATTTGTAGATGTCTACAACACGTTAGCTGTCTGACTTTCCATGAGAGTTGATGAAGATCTAGTCAATATAATCCAAGGAGATCAAAGCAATTCAGTTAATCCAAAAGTATACACTCACTGCCTGTTTAGCTGAGCAGCTCTCCAGGCTTTATGGAAGAGTCTATATTAAGTTTATCTTGAGTCTAGGAACTGTATTGATCAGAGCCATCGGTGATAATGGCTGCTCAGACACCTACATCCCCTGGATCCAGCAAGCTGATACCTAAAATCAGGTATTGTAATCTGCTACTGAGTACAACTTTTATTTTAATTTTACAAATCCAGAATAGAGTATAAAAAGATTGTATATCTTTGCAGTAATTGTATTAAAAGAAGTCATAGTTCCTAGTAGGGAAATCATATTTTTTTTCAGTCTTGGCAAGTCAAAACTCAAATTCATCATTATAATTCAAAAAATACATCGAATTTTTCACAGAAAATATGAATTCAGCATAATGCTAAAACTAGCAGTGTCACAGCAACCAATGGAAATTAGGCATAGAAGTGTGTAATCCTTAAGGACATTCTTCACTTTGAGCATGTATTTAAATCCATCTCTTTAGAGCAAAGTACATATGCATGTGCTTAAGTCCAGCTGACTCTATATTTGCATTAGTCCAGTGGGACCCGTGCACATAGTACTGTGCTTAGCTAAATTAAGGTCTAGGGACTAATCCAAAGTCATTAAAGCAATACAAAGGTTCCCCAATGAATATCATGGCCTAGAAGTCTCATTCTATTTCTATTCAACATCTCTGGCAATGCAATTGCTTTATTATTGTTTAATGCACATCCAATCTTTTGCATATTAATATTATTTTAATAAACCTCTTAAAATTCAAGTACTTCTTGTCAAACTATAGATTCTACCTTGCCTGAACATTGCTGGGGTCTTCCCTGAGCACAGCTGTAAAATCCTGAATAGCTGTAGTCAAAACTGAACACTCAAAGAAATGTATTCCATGTTTCAGGAGTGCATCTGTTCTTTTTGGGTTATACTGAAAGCACTATAACAACAACAACAACAAAGTAGCACGTGATGTTATTTCTCATTCTTGTTATGTCTGATGATTAGAAGTCTTAACCAAGCATAAAAAGAATATATTCTTTTATTATCAGATTTTCTTTTTTAATCCTTTGTCTTTAATATCTATTTTCATTTCCATGAAGTGAAACAATAAAGTAGTGATGCAAGTTTAATAGTGGCTGATAATTTGCAGATATTCATTAATTTATTGCATTGAAATAGCCAGCAGAAGTAACAGATATTAGTTATTAATTTCCATAGCACTTTGTTTAAAAACAAAACAAAACATGCCTTATCTGTTCTCTGACCTACTTACCAGATATCTCCAACTACAGTTTACTACAGTTACACTAAGTTACTACATTATTGTAAAAATACAGAAAATTGAACTTACTTTGGCATAATCATCCATGGCCAACAACAACTGGTTTTGCTCAAAGTACAGCTCGGCTCTCCTAAAATAAATGTCATCATCTGTAGGACTGCATTGTATTGCAGAGCTGTAACTGATGATTGCCAATGTGTTATCACCTTTTTTCCTATAAATTTCAGCCATTGACAGGTATGTATCTGAAACAGTCATGCAAAATATAACAAGCACTCTTGAGAAGCATGAAACAACCAGTGACCTCCTCCACAGGGTAATTAATAAAAGCAGTAGAAATAGAACAGTAGATTAAAGGATGGTTAATCCTATTTTAATCTGAGTAACAGAACTCAAAAGTTTAGAGCTGTGGGGGTGTGCCTCAATCTTGGAGCCCATGGAGCTGTAAACTGGTAGCTCTTGCTGGATTCACAGGTACTAAAAATCTTGGCTCTCAGCAGAGTTCTGCAGAAATGGTCTGTCAAGGCATTTAGTGGAGACCTATTGATTACAAACCATTTTATAAAGAGATTTAGTTTAAATAGGACCACACAATATTTATCCCACTACACTGGGTCTGGTCAGGATAGAGTTAGCTTTCTTTCCAACCATCCTTACAGTCCTGTGCTTTGGATTTGTGGCTACAACAGTGTTGATTACACAATGCTCTGGATGAACGATGCTTGCACAGTATCAAGGCTTCCCCCCAGCCCCTCACTCTGCCCTTTCCCCAGGGAGTAAACTGGAGGTGGGCAAAAAGGGGGAGGGGACAGAGCTGGGACAGATGAGTTAAGCAGGCAAAAGATTATCCAGACCATATAATGTCATTCTCAGTAACTAATAAAACAGGCTCCAGAGCCCTCACCATCTCAATGGCTTTCCAAATGACTCCTCTCCAGTTTGCCTCTTATACCCGGGATTCAAAAGTGTTGGAGGTGCAGCATCACACCCTGGCAGAGGGGAATCACTTTCCCTGACCAGCAGGGTCTGGTCTATCAACCAGGTTTACCTTTCCCTTTTAAGCTCTTCCTTCCCAAGGGTATGGCAGAACAGGGCTGCCTGAGACACCGTAGCAGAACTAGAACCAAAGGCAACTAGAGAGAAAACACTATGAAGAACTGACTGTTAAATTACACTTCAGTAGATACTTACCCATTTTATTTTTGTTCCTTTTAGTTATGAAAACCAGGTCATTCAAAGCAGCAGAAATTTTGTCTTGAAAGAGGTAAATCAAATGTCTATGCCAGTAAGCATTAAGCAGTAGTGGTTCTAAGCTTATAGCCTACAAACAAAATAAGTTATTTATATTTCTATATTGCATAAGGAACTTAAATGTGCTAACAACAAGCTCATCAGAGTTATCAGCTCCCTAGCTTCTAGAGATCTTCACCAGTTGACTAACTCACACACTTTGTTTAAAAAAACAACCAAACAAAACAGAACAAGCACCACCCTGCTTGATAGGAGTAAAACTTGGTACTGTACTTACTTTTTCCAAGTCATCCATAGCTGACTTTAACTTGCCTAACTTCCTTTGTATTGCTCCACGCCTGCAGTAGTGGAAAGCTGAAGGATGCTGTTCCTTTACTATCAGTTCTGTCAGTCTTCTTACCTCTTTTTCTAAATCTTCAATACTAACTGTCTCACCTTCAAGCAGAACAGGCTGTATTGAGTCAACGAGTTCTATTTGTGGATTTGCTCCTTGAGAGCCCACCATCTCAGTTCCATTTAGTAATTCATTATCCTTCTCCTCAGAAGCAGTTCCACAAGGAGGGAAAGTCTCCCCAAACCAGCAGTTCCATATTTGACTGACCCACACACGATCAGAAGTTGCTTTTGGGATTCCACCCCTTGCTTTTGCAAACTTTTCAAACTCTAACAAACAAGGGATGCTGGAGCTCTGATACTGTTTGGTTGCCAAAGACACTTTGATACTGAATTGATCATGAATAGGAAGCCTTCCCAGAGACACAGACCTAAGGAAAAAGATACTAAAATTAAAGGTTCCTAGATATATTAACAGTATCAAATAGCAATCTGTCAGTCAACAACCAGTCAGAAACCTATTGTTAGCTCTCCTGTTAATCATCAATTTTTAGCTTATCAACCATTTATCAAAACCCATTATTGAAGCCACAGGTAAACAGGATTGGTCTGAATGGTTCAGGTCCCCAGAATGTTCAGCACTTACAGTTGTGTACTTCCTCCCAAAGCTTCTAACTTAGGTTTATAATGCTCAACCTAGGAAAGAACAATAATTCAGAGTGGACACTGAACTAACACTGGCTAGATTATGATAAATCCTAGAGGGATTAATATAGCAATGGTAGATCCCAATGATATTCGGAGGAGGCCATGAGAATAGAAGCAGAAGCACCATTCAGAGGTGAAAAAAAGCACTTAAATTCATAAGGACATTTCCAAAATTACAATCTGGAAAATCCATAGCTTCCCAGGTGAGAACTTTCACAAATGTTTGTTTGACACCAACATGTACTTTGAGACATTGAAGTGAAAGAAACAGAAGGCTTTAACAGAAACAATTAATATTTATCAATACTGGACTTGCTAAAACAGAAGGGAATACAAAGAAAATACTTTATACATATATATATTTATAAAACTATGTACCTAATATTTATAATATTTTATATGTTCTATAATATATAGTGTTTATAATGTTTATACTTGCATGATATATTAATCTATTTGTGTTTATAATATTAAATAACCTATTATAATATTTTACATTATAAAATCCTACCAGCTAAACAAAGTGAAATTAAATTTTAAAAAATATAGCAGGCCCATGCATGAACAACAGGCAAAATAGTCCAAAGATGAAATCCCCTTGGTTGGGCAAAACTGCTGTGAAAGCCTTAGCCAGCAAAGAACATCCAGCCTAAACCAAGAAAAGGCTGTCTTCTCCCTCAGTCACAGCTCACCATCTCAGGTTTTCACATAATTTAAGTATCTTTGATTGTCTGAAGAATAGACCTACTGAAAGATGCCCCAAAAATATAAAATAAAATAAATAAAATTAAAAGATGAATGAAAAATTGGCCTGAAAAACCAGGCTTGAGCATCAGTGTAAGTACAATGTGGACACACATGACTGTACAGAAAAATAGAAAACATCTCACTTCAAACATAAGCACTTCAGAAATTAAAAAGAAAATAGCATGAACATTAATATATTTTTTTTAAATACTTGAATATTTCCTGATGTATTCCATATCTGCAATATGCAAATAAGAATTCACTAGGAAAAATGTAGAGTGATACATGAAAATAAAAGGTAAAAAGCAAACTAATTATTTGTTGTAATCTACAAAGTTCATGTCATGGCACAAAGGAGGTAGGTCCTTGTTTTTGTTTTCCTAAGAATTAAAATTTCCTGCTTGTCTTTCAGAAGAAAGAAGTTTGACCATTTTATTCACACATTTATAATTACATAAAAAACTTTCTGTCGTTGCATGAAGCAACACCATTTCCATTTGAAGTGTATTATATACTAAAATGTCCTAAGATGCTTGAGCATTATGTATTTTTTCTTTGTATTAAAAATATACCTATTTTTCCTAAATAGCTGAACTATTATGACTAGTTTCAGAGCAATATTCAATATTAAAAAAGATAAAACCTGCAATTAGTTAATACAGCTACAAAATAAAATACATTCTTTAACAAGGCAATGCATGTTAATTAAAGAAAACCTTTTAAGAATGTTTGGGGGTTGACTTAATTTCTGAATCACAGCTTCTAATTTTCCAGGTTTTATTAATTTCTTTGATTTCTTTGCTTTCTTTCTTCTTGGAAAAACAGTGGCTTTAACCCCAGCCTTTTGAGGTCGCTGCCCAAGGGCAATGTCATTCTCACTGTGCTCTTGTCCAGGTAGAGGTGTTTTTTCTACTGGTCTGTCTGTCTGCATTGACTGAGGATCATCACAGATTTGATTCAATGGATACTTGGGAGGGAAGCTTTTCCCAGTCTCTGTCTCAACCTCTGGCTTAACTACCCGTTGCTTCATAACCTCCAACTCTCTCATGCTGGTTTCAAAATTAGCTGATATATTTAATGTAGTTTCATCTTTGAAAGCAGTCAGCTCCAGAACTGAGATTGATCTTTTAATCAAATTTGTCTGTTAAAAAGAGGAAACTTAATTTAGTTAGATGTTCATTTTCAATAAGATTTATATATCACATTTTCTTAGTTTTAATAGACTGGGGTTTATTTCATAGAAAATTTAAAGAAAATAAGGGAAAAACAAGGAATATACTGTTGGGAAAAAAATCTAGTATTTAATGGGGAAAAAAAGATCTGCATACCTCAGGATATATGTCAAAGCAAAGAGATCTGAAACATTAATTCAATGTTATTTGAAGCTCATAAATGGCTAAAAATCAATCTGCTCTAAAAAGCATCACAAGAGATTTGATTAAATACCTCCAATCCCTGTAGGAAAGTTAAATTTTAAAACCAAAAATGGATGCCACTGGTGGTGACATTTACAAACCAGATGAACTGAAATGTATTCATGAACTCAGAAGAAAAGAGAGGAGGACTCTCTGTGCTTGAAAGTACAAATGGAAAATATACTCTGCACAGTGTTTGGAAGTTCCAATATATGGAAACACAGTTAATATCTGAATGGAATTATATGCCCTCATACTTTTTGCTCACATCTCTTAATCACCTGATAAAATCAAAACCAAAAGAGTAACTTATGCTCTTATGTTTAACTACTATCAATTAAGCAAGTACTATTTGCAATAACAAGTATATTGCTTCTTAGTCTTTCTGTTCATTCAGGTTCCCAAACTTGCACTACAACACCAGGCATAACAAATTATTGTCCAAGTAATTAAAATGCAAACTCATGTTCACTCCTTGAAATTTACAGAGAGAAACTCTTGCTACTAATAAATGAAAAAATAAATGAAGCATTGAATTCTTTTGACTAATTTTTAATTAGACTCAAAGAAGCAATTTTTCAATGCTTAGTTACAAACACCTGCTAAGAATTATTTAAGTTAGAGATATATTAGAAAGGCACTGAAGCAGCCTTTATTTTAACAAGCATTTAAAGCACTTCATTTAAGGAATTAAATACATTTAATTCTTTATTTGCAGTAATGCATAATACCCTGTGAAGTTTTGAAAAGATTAAAAAAAATCTTAATATCATAAGTGAGCTGCTTTTTTCTTTAGGAAAATTATATTTAAAAATCAATCTAAGCTTCATGCTGAATTATTAAAAAGCTGAAACTCAGTGTGAAGTTATCAGTTATCACTACATGTATCTATCATTTCTCACCAAATCAATTAGACTGCAAATTGCATAACTATTGATTTCTCACTTCGTAAAGTCTTTTAAAGAACTCTGCATAGTTTTGCTAAAGGATTGCTACCTGAATTCAACAAGACCACTTACAATTGAACATGAAACTAGTGCTTTAAAAATCAAGCACCAATGCTTCAAGCTGCAAATCTGGTGTGTAAATTCTTTATCACTGCACCCACACTGCTATTATACTTCATGGCCATCTTGAAAATAAGTTGGTCACATTTTAAGCAGGTCTTTATGGACTAGAGAGAAGTTTTAATATTCATAAATATACAGCCCTCAAATTCCTACTCAAAATCAAACTTGTTCATAAAATATTACTTCCCCTTGGTAAATCCATGCTGACTACTCCTGATAACCTTCTTCTCTTCCATGTGCCTAGAGATGACCTAGGTGTTCTCACTAGAGATGCCCCAGGGTTCTCACTGCAGAGCTATGTTCTCCTATTTAATGTAACCAATCCACTCAAACACCTTTGAGACTCTCACTTTTGCATGCCACAGGAAAATATCAAGTTCAACTTGTTTCAGCAGAAGAATGTCTTCCACCAAATCACAGTTCAGAAACAAGTAGATATAAAATAGTACCTTTGAGCTCTCACTGTCAGAAAAGTTAGGCAAGGATTGGCATCTTCTCAGTAAACATTTTGTCTATAAAACAAAAAGCAAAATTTGTCTGAGCCTGTATGAATAGAACTTACAATGTTATAATAATGCAAACTAAGAAGTATCTTTAAAATATCCAATGACTCTTTCCTCGGACAGCCTCAAGTTTCAAGAAGTGAGTTTTTGCATTTTCTATTAAAAAAAAAATCAGTATCTAACATAAATTTGTTTCTAGAAGTTAAATATCTAGAAGTGTATTGTCTTATTACAAGATATTTAAATTATTACTTTGCTAATCTTAATTTTTAGTGTCACATGAAAAAGAAATTCTACCATGATACACACCAGTCCATAATGATAGAAATCTTGATCATCTTGCTCAGCTTCCAACTCTTTGTCAGTGAAAAAATCTTCAAATACAACATCCTTCATAACATTGCTCTGAAATATTAACATGATGGCATATTTGAATATGGCAATACTCAGATTTTTGTCACCTATAAAACATTTAATAACAAATAAATAACATATTTGACCTAAAGATTGATGATGATCAAAACCAATGCCACAGAAGCCTTTTATCCCAGGCTTAGGAAGGAGCACGTTCTTTAATGGAGATCAAGAACTACATGGTGCAAAAAGGTGCAGAAACCTGAAGAAATATTATTGCTACCTGATTCTCTAAAGTTTTTCCCTTTAGCTTTGGTAATTTGTCAGGGCTTTGTTAAATATGAGAAATGGTTTAATACATTTTAACAGAAATCAGCATAGCAGAAGAAAAACTATGCCATAGTAGCTTTCAAAGTCAATGTAAAGACTTGAAGCAAGATAATACACTAACAAGTGGTAATTAAGTACTGCCAGAAACACTATTACTGTAGAAAATTAAACTGAATAATACTTTTACATATACTATATATACATATACTATAAAACATCTTCTTACAAACTAATGGTTGACTTCTATTCCATGCTTACAGCATAGAAAAGTGTTAATAAGCAGCATAAAATGCTATTAATTAATAAATATAGTGGTAGAAAAAGATATATATATCTGCAAAAGACACAGGTGCTAAAAACACATCTATAGTTTTTACCTCATATGTAGGAAATAAAAGGTCCTTTAATGAAGAAATTGGAGCAGAGAATTTTGGTAGAGCTGGAGCCCAAATAGTTTTTAAAGCTTCTGGATAAATGGGAACCTTTAAAACCAATACAATTCAGTTATCAACTACCATCTAGTTTATAAATGTCTGTATGAATCTGAACAATTAGGTGATACAATCATGATTTTGTGGAAAAAAAAACCAACCAACCAAACCAAAACACCACCCAACACCAAATAAAATGAAATTCTGAAAGGTGCAGGTCTCCAGAGCCTGAATGAACTACCTGGTTTTCTCCTTTAGGGGTTTTGTTTGTTATTGATTGGCACGTTGGAATATTTGATATACTTCAGAGAAGGAATTAAGAACCAAGACATGAGGTTTCAGAACAACACTCCTCACTGATGAAAACCTCCAGATATATTTTTATATTGCATATTGTCAAATGTTGAAAAATCACCAGATCTTCATTGTCATGGTTTTCTGCTCTTTTGTTGCAAGACACAAATAAAACCCCCCTCTTCCCACCCTCCTCATGCACACCCCCCAGCTTTGTATTGTCATTTATAGAACTGTGCATGCACAGCACACATTTATTCAAATTATTTCTTACTTTCTTTCCTATCAGTTGCAGTTGTGGCTTCTTAAGACTGCATTCAGGTACTTCCTGACATTCAGTTAGACTTTCTGATGTATGAGGGGGAAGAAAGTGAGTAACATCTGTCCAGTTATTCTGGAATTGTTCTGAAATAGGAACTCCTTCATAACAAAGTCTGGAGCAACATAAAAAAAATGAATAAATTACTCTAATATTGTCAGGTATTAACAGCAGAGAAACAACTTGCCTGTGAAAGACAATGAAAATGAGGTAAAATTTAAATCAAATTAACCAACCAAAATGAATAAAACTTCTTTTTTCCTAAACTAAATCTTTAATAAACTTTAATAATCTTTAATAAACAATGGAAACCTCATGCCAAACCCATAATTTTTGTAGTCACCCCTAAAATAATTTTAGGAAAGATTTCATGATCAGGTTCATGGTGGATATTATACAAGTGACAAGAAAAACACAACACTAAGATGTAAATGACTAGGAAATGCATTACATGCATAATTTCATGAATGGCAAATCCACCACTCAGGGGCTGTGCTTGACATCAGATTTACTCAAATGCCAAAGTTTTGAACAGAACCTTATGGGATTACTTNACATCCCAATTTCCTATCTCTCTACAGTTTCAATTTCCAAAACCAGTGAGTACTTTTACACAACACTAACTTAGTGTGTTTAGATGTGCATGTGTGCATCTATACATATCTGTAAATATATAAAGAAAATTCTGTAATAAATGTTCCACACCCATTTCTTCTGCTCCTGGCACCTCTAAAGGGAAGTTCATATTTGAAGGATTTATTTCTACCAAGCTTGTAAAACTATTTTATAGATTAATAGAAACAACTATTAACATTTATCACTTAAACACATATTTTACAGGATTTATATATAAAATTATAAGTAGTTTTTATTAAATAGAGTAGAAATTACATTTCTATGTTTGGCTATCATTCTTGCAGATTGCTTTGTAGCATAATAAATATTTCAGTTCTCACCTATATAGTTCTTANGAGACCAACACCCACATAACTACAACCTCTTTTTCTGGGAGGTGTAGAGAGCAATAAGGTCTCCCTTCAGAATTCTCTTCTCCAAGCTAAACAATCCCAGTTCCCTCAGCTGCTCCTCCTAAGACATGTTCTCCAGATCCCTCACCAGCTTTGCTGCCCTTTCACTTTAGAAAGCTGTAGTTTGAAATATTATACATCCCAATTTCCTATCTCTCTACAGTTTCAAATTCCAAAAACAGTGAGTACTTTTACACAACACTAACTTAGTGTGTTTAGATGTGCATGTGTGCATCTATACATATGTGTAAATATATAAAGAAAATTCTGTAATAAATGTTCCACACCCATTTCTTCTGCTCCTGGCACCTCTAAAGGGAAGTTCATATTTGAAGGATTTATTTCTACCAAGCTTGTAAAACTATTTTATAGATTAATAGAAACAACTATTAACATTTATCACTTAAACACATATTTTACAGGATTTATATATAAAATTATAAGTAGTTTTTATTAAATAGAGTAGAAATTACATTTCTATGTTTGGCTATCATTCTTGCAGATTGCTTTGTAGCATAATAAATATTTCAGTTCTCACCTATATAGTTCTTAAGCACAGAATACAATAGCTAGTGACATGTGTAATATATATAAAAAAACAAGAAAAAGGACTCAATTCCCTGTATTCAGGTGCCTTATAGGCATGTAAATAAAAAAGCATATCCCAAGCAACATCAGAGATGTCCCAACACATTGGCATATGCCAACACTGACATCTACTGGTGTTAATCCATTTTGGGGTTTTCTCTGCAAACTAATAATGAAGTTTCTTAATGCATTCCTGAAACTAAATCGTGGAACTTCTGTTACTTGCAATTCCACTGTTGTAGATCTGCTAGTGTCTTGCTCCTCATTTATGCTCATTGCAACATATTTCCATTTTTAGACCTATTTATTGGAATACTGTGTAAACAGGAGGGTCTCAACCTAACTGAGAACCAGGCATCTGGTTTAGCAAACACAATGCCTTCTGAAGTACATCTGGACATTAAAAAGGAATTCTTCAAATAGTTCTAGCCCAGAAGTTGTAGGTCTCATAGAAAGAAAGATTATAGAACTTAGCTAGCTTCCCTACGTCCACTAGAGTCATTTCTGGAAGAGAGAAGCAACCTGGGGGAAAGCTTCAAGTAGTAATAGTACTAATGCAATAATAGCCTGGTAAAATTCTATTGCCACCCCTTGGTAAAAACCTGCAATATCAGAACATTTCAGGGAGAAGCAGGCATTCCTGCATGAAGGAATCTTAACAAATGTAACATGAAACTACAAATCCTGTTAAAACTTCTGCAGGATGTTTGCCAGGAACAAGATTGACTATCCATACATAACCTTCATAAAAATATATTTAGCTTAATACTTGTCTTTATGGCTAGAAAAGTAGCTTTATTAACTCTTAGATAACTGATGCCTGCAGAGTGTGCCAAGATTAAAGAGGAGAGAGTTATAGCTGACCTTGGGAAGTGATCCACCCTGCTCCCTAAGTCAGGTTTGTTTACAGACATGATATTTTTAGGTCTGTGAGTATTTCCATAGTGAAGAAGACTTTAAAGCAAGAAAATTATTGCTTGCTTGATCAGATCTATCAGAAAATCCTACCACTGTAGGCTTCTCTGGACTTTAAATCAAACAAGATTCTTTCACAGAACTTAGAACTAGTACCAAATATATATATATATATTTATTGCTATTTAAATAGTTCACAAATTCATTTGTATTTTATTATCCTCTACACAGCAATCATGTTTACCCCAACACAGATCATTTGTATTTATGAAATTAGCTAACTGAGAGGAATATGTCAGTAGCAAAATACAAAGAGCTTAAACAGACCTAAATTAGTGTCAAGTGAAGATACCTTTGACCTTCAAGGTTCACACAAGGTAACGCGTTTTAAAACCCACAAATCGAAGCTGCTGGTAAATGGTGCCACTAGGTGGCAGTGCTCCAAAGAATTTAGTTTTGTGGATTTCCAGGAATAAACGAATTCAGAGAGGAATTTTAGTATGACCATGACCTGCAAAGCAGTTAATGGCTGGGTTAGTGGTGTGCTGAAACCATTGCTTACAATGCTCATCAGGGCCTAATTCTATACTCTGAAATACTGTCATCCTTGATGGTTAGGGGAATCTTGACTACAGCAAATTCATTCACTGACTAAAAACTTTCATTAAGCAATTTATAGATTCATATTTTGAGGTCAGAGAAAAGCATCATGGATTATGCCACCAGATGATAAAATTTCATCAGTATTCATGCATCAAGCTCACAATTTGCTGGGTAAAACTCAGGAAACACTTCAGAAAGAAATCCTGGTTTGATTTCAGGGATGTAAGCAATGGATAATTGGTATTCCAGAAAGAGAGATCACATACAGGAATCACTTCTGCTTGGTCCCCCAGAATGGTATTTGGAGTGTTCTGTTAAGTGCATTAAGCACAACATTCTTACAAACCCCCGTAAGGAAGACAAATTATGGATTTAGCCATCAGAAAATCTGTTGCTTCTCTCTGGAAATTACATTTTTCGGGGGCTGCAGGCAGAAATTCCCCTCCATTTCAAATCCAGAACATGCAGCTCTCTTCTAAGGGTGGATGTATCCACTCTTTCAAGGTAGGGCAAGATGCCTTTTTTTTTTTCTTTTTTGAGAGGAAAAAAAGCAGAGTGGTGATTTCCACCTCTATCATAACTCACTATTGAAGCAGAGAGGCAGGAAATGACAATTTGTTGCTTATCTGAGGATTCAAACCTCACTCCCCATTAGATTATTTGGCCATTCTAGGTACAGGAAGTTGTGCTGTTGAGCAGAAAAGAATGCAAAAGTCATGCAGCCAAGAGAGAGAACAAGTGGTGACACGACTATCACTGGTTTTAAAGTACCTACCTGGAACAGAAAAGCTTTGTATAACTTTTCTAATCCCAAACCCTTTTTTTCTATATTATTGCTAATGTCCCACCTTTATTTTAAAGTAAAGGTGTGTAATTTAAAGTTCAGAGAGTATTACATAGCCATCTTCTGTTGCTTATCTTTCAAGACTGTAAAGCTCCTTTCAGAGTTACTGCTTTTCAGGATACAATCTCCCCTCCTCCAAAGGATGACCCTAATTCCCTGTTCTGATCCTTATGACCTTGCATTTGGCTACACTAAAAGGCATGTTTTGCAACTGAGCCCAAGTTAACGAGCTACACAAATTGCCCTGTAAAACTGACCTAGCCTTATCCTTATTTACCACTTTACCATTCTTCAGATCACTGCAGACTTTATGAGCAACAGTTTTGTATTTCTGGAGTTGGTGATGCACAAACTATAGGTAGGAAACTGCCAGTTGGGAAAAATCACTGGCAAAATTTAGAGTATTAAGGCTCCAATTCTGATTTTTTAATTATTATTATATAAGCTAGAAAGGCAGAAAAAAGCAAAAGTGCAGCCAAAGTAATAAGCAAAGCAAAAATATGTTTCATATTCATGCATATGCACATTAGTGGAAAACACATTAAAAAAAATAATTGTTTAGGAAGCTGCTACCATCAAATAAAATCTGGTAATCTAACAACATGCTAAAACTGAGCAGACTTATTCCAAAATCCATTTCCATTTCCTTATTACTTCTAACAGAATAAATTTTTGGACAGATCTCTTTTTACACACTGAATCAACCTCAGAAAAATTAACTATTACACATTTTCTTCCACTTCACCTCGTGCATTAAAGATGCAGGGTCCTGCAGTTATCACCTGACCAACTTTTACTTTTCTAAATTTGACTACAAGTTTATCTGGGTCGCAGATGTACGTGCTTAACTTTGTGCCTGTCTTGAGCTCAGCAGAACTACACTCAATTAATTAAAGTGATGTTTGTTCTTAAGTGCTTGTAGAATCAGGTTTGAGCTAAGATTGCCTCTGTGATAAAGGGCTGGTGGGTGTGCACTTTAAACTTTTTACTATTGCAGACTTTTACATTCACAGAAAGCCTACTCTGTGTGCTTGTATTTCTTGTTACATCAATGGGATCTCTCACGTGAGTAGAATAAAGTAGAAAACCTCATATTTATAGCCAAAATTGTGATATGTAACTTAAAATATGCCTACAAACTGGAATTTATTTTTAAAACACACTATAAATTTTCAATTTTAAGCAAGATGGGAGCCTTTTAGGAGCCCTGTTCTAATTATTTTATAACACATCTACCAAATAACACATTTTTTTTCAAATCTTTTTATTTACCACTTCTTCCAAACTCCTAGATACTGAAACACCATAAAAGTTATTTCTCAACATGTAATTAACAGTGTAAATTAAAGGATTAGATCACAGGAACTTTGAAGATAAGTAAGTTTGTACCTTTTTCTTTCAGCTTGCTCTTCCGAATAAATATCTTTGGAACACATTGGTTCTTCCTCCTTATTGTCCACATCCTCTGCTGTAAATAAAATATTGTGACCTCCTCTATTTAAATTATGGTAAACTCTAGAAATCAGTTGTAAATAAGGAGGTAATATAAATCCAGGGAAAGCAGTACAGAGATGATGAATGCCTTTATAAGGTTGACCTCTAGAAAGGAAAACAAAGAAATGAAGACTCTTAATATGCATTCTCTATATTTTCAAGTAGGTAGCTTACCAAATCCACCATGATACACATCAGACTAAAGGATATAAATTGCTAGCAGAAATAATGGGCATAAAGTGCCTGGTAATTTCTGCTAGAAGTAGAAATTTAGCAAAGAAAACCAAGTGAAAGCTAAAATATTGGTGATAACTTTGAAGTAAAAAATAAGTGCAGTAGTCACAATTTTACTTTCACAATTTACACAGAGCTTTCACTTGCTGCCTTGAAAAATTAAATCAAGTAGTAGAAATTTACAGCTTTAATTTGGTAGGTAAATAAATGTACTGTTAAAATGTTACATATGCATTCATCTGCAAATTCTCTTCCATGACGGAACACCTTGTAAATACTCTTTAAATTAGTTTTATGATATGCTATCACTTGAACTTCTTCCTAACTTTTCAATTCAGCTGTTGATTTTAGAGGAAACACAGGGTCTGGATTATCTTTGAAAAGTTAATAACTAAGAAATTCTACCATTGAACTCTCCAATTTAAAGTTGTACTGAAGGTGATGAAAGTCTATTGACTTCCACAGGCCATGGATCAAATTCTAAAAGCAGTCTCCAGCTACTGTATGAACTCTACCAAGTTAATAAATGTCTAATGTGCAGACGAGTTACAATGTGAGGAAAACACCTGAGATGTGAAAAAATAAATAAAAATCAGAAATAGATGTTACTTTTAATCAAAGTCCCTAAGTGGCTTCATAATTTCTGATAAAATCCCAAATTGGAACGGTTAAAATTCCACTTTGAAATTCCTCTGAGTAGTCTGCAAATATTTTCCTCAGGTTCTTCTGAGACAATGCCACTTTCAACAACTAGGGGTTTTGTTTTACTGAGAACTACTGTTTAAGTTACAAAGAGATGTCATAAAGGGGAAATCAGTAAGCACTACAAAATTAAGTAAGGAAAAACACAAGATCCTGCAAATACATAGTCGAGTTACAAAAATAACATTTTATATTTGCTTATGCTTCCTGAAAAATGACAGAAAAGAATCACACATCTAGAGAAAAAAAAAACACAACACAAAAAAGTGTAGTAACAGAAATTTGACTCCCAGTCAAGAAATGATCACCTCAAGTGTATACCAGAAACATTTCTGTTACACTAATACAGTTTGAGTCCCCACATTTACAGACACGTGACAAACCAAGAGGAAAGAGTGCCAGTTAAGTCTTTTTATTTTAATTAAAGCACATTTATTTTTGTCAGCAATACAATTTAAATGTGTAGAAAAGAGCCTAGTTACTTTCTGCATCAGAAAGACACTTTCAACAGATCTTACAATCCAAAGTCTCTACTGAAATCAGGGGCATTTTTGACTGATGAGAATGGGATCAAGGTTATAAAATAAAACTAAACATAAAAATGAAAATCAATTTTAAACTCAATCACACGATGCATGAGAGGCTGATGAAGATTTAAGGCATGCTTACAGCAACTTCATTTAATGCAAAGGATTTTTTTTTTTTAACTAATTGAACACATTTACAGCATAAATTAAAATAAGTAACTGGTCTGGAGTGTGAAGGCAGGGATCGTATTGATTTCAAATTAGAAATAATTCACACTGCTTTTTTAACTTAATAGAGTCCATAATCTTGATAAGTGTTTAGAATAGTTTACCTCAGGATGCTATAACACAATACACTTTCTCTGCAATGCCATTGCCAGACAATTAAAAATAAATAAGTAAATAAAAATTACAGCAACCAGTTTCATTTTGAACTCACAATATTTGGAGTGACTTCTGCAAATGATGACAGGTCAAATAATTTTAATATTACCTAGGAAATTCTTATCCAAGTTTTGTCTTTTTTTTTAATATATATATTTAAATAGCATTTAAAAAATACATTTTAATTGCATTACCATTACTATTCTTGTCTTGAAGTTTATCATTTCATTGAACGCTTTATCAATGTGAATTGAAATATTTGGAGCATGCTGCAGGTAAAGGTGAATGTTTTTACAGCACGTACTCTCCTAAAACAGACTATCTATCATTCCCTGAAACAAGAGGACCTGAAAAAACACTCCTCTGTGTGTGGCCTACATTACCTTCATTTAATGCACTAAATAGAGGTTTTTTAGAAAATTGTGCAGTTTCTGCACCATTGATAATCTGACAGTAAGTATTTATTGAAGGTAAAACACTCATTGTCTGTTGACACTATTTGTTTTAATATATAATCTTGCTAACCAAATGATCTTTAAGCAATGTAGATAAGCAATGGCATGCAAAGGGTCACTTGAATGCCAATTTGACTGTTTCATAAACTTAAACATTCTTTTCCCATGACTATTCTCAGCTACTTAATTGAAAGTATTATCCATTTACAAACGTTAGGCCAGCCATAAAAAGACACTCTTCTGTAGCCAACAGACCTTTCAGGACCCTAAGAACAACAAGAGCTAATAATTAAAGCTTCCCCCCCTTTTTTTTTTTCTCAATAGAGAATTGAAGAAGCAACCTAAGGTAGAGCTAAACAAAGCTATCTATAAATATCTTCTTAGCAGTGAAAACCATACAGCTGAAGCATCTCACTTGACATGGGATGGACAGGATCAGTTAAATGAGGACCCAGTCTGTCGTACGTTTGTAATCTGCACTCCTACTACAGAATGACAGAGACAACCCACGACAAGAGCAAGGTAATAAGCAGTTGTCCTTAAATTACAGCTCTCCATGTAAAATCTCCTGAATTTCAGACAAGCACCGACTGTAATACAAATTCAAGTTAATGAATTTTTAATACATCTTCTCTATTTAAAGATGATGACTTACAGCTGGCATTGCTTATATTAAATTTGGGGTATTTTCCATTGTTTGTTTTTAATTATTTTGATTAGATTATCCTTGGGATTGTATGGACAAATTCAACCCCCACCTAAGCAACTTCAGTTGCTGCTGCAGCCAGGAGAAGTTTCATCTGCATACAGGAGGATTGAAAAGGCTCTCTGGATTTTAAAACACATAACTCAGAACTATTTCAAGGATAAAAATCCTAAATTAAAACTAGAGATACCAAACTAAACTTGATAATTTAGATCAGAATTTGCTAGTGTTCAGATCCAAATTTGGGGGTATGTCTTTATTTCTTCTCCAAACTTTTCTATCACCCTATGCACTAACAATGTATTTTCAGCATCTTTCTTATAATAATGAAATAAGGTTTAAAAAATTACTTGTCATTTGAAGCCTGAGGAGGCAAAGATTGTTGCAAGCTGTGTTCCTCTTGTAACTCTTTCTGATCTTCATCTGATTTAATTTTTAATATGGCTTTTCCTTCTACCTGTAGCACATCCAAGGGTGGAGCCTAAAATGTTTGTGCACAGAAGATAAACACAGTGTTACAAACCAAGTTATACGGATATTTCACACCCAGCCCTCACGTGGAACAAGGAGCAATGGCACACAAGTAACTCTGACCATTTGAAAACACAATTTTGTTGAACTAGAGTTGTTTAGAATTCTCACTGTGCAGATCACAGCAGTGCCCACAGCTATGCAGGATAAAGAATAAGCAGAAAAATGTGATCCAACAAAATTGCCAATGTGCCCTCCCCAAATTGCATTTTTAATAGTGTATAAGATGCCAATTTAAATATATTACAATGTGAATGATCAAAAAGCATTGAAGTAATACTATTCAGAACTATTAAACATGAAAGCATCTAAAATTTGTATTATATTTTCAAGAAAATGCAAACATACACATAGGTTAAAGGATGCCATCTTTAGAACAGTTTCTTCAGTGTTAAGTTTATTAACTACAAGAACTTCAGCAGGAATACCTAAGGAATTCCTACTGTTTCCACTGAGATGCTAATTTCTATTTATTAGATCTCCACCTGCTTAGTTGTGCTAAATACTGTGTTTTTCACACTGTGAAATAAATGGGATAATTTATCCATGTTGAAGAAGGTAATAAAAAAAAAGAAGTGTGGAGGGAAGGCAGAATTTGTGGAGAATCCCCACATAGAAATTTTGTCGGGGCAGCTTAATGCAATCCAGGAGCAAGAGCAAAGAGCAAGGGAAAAAGAACTACTGAAGTCATCACTGCTGCCAAAGCATCTGCATCTGTCTCATAAAATTCAGCTTCAGTATTCCATATTGTGATGACCTCTGAAAGTCCCTTCTGACCACAACCATTCCACTGTTCTGTTTCTTACAAACTGATGAACATCTGCACAAATTAGACTAGGTCAGCAATAAAAAATTCTTCTGAACTCCACTTACAACCTTGCATATAACAGAACAAAGCAGGTTCAAGAAAATAAAGACATTTAACCACCATATAACAAAGACAGAAGCAGAACACAGGGAGGAAAACTAAATTTAAAGTGGTTTGTGTTGAAAAAATTTATCTTAAGATAAATTCTCTTCCTGATACACCAAGGTAACTCCTCCTGTAAGGCTGGCTAGCTTAATTTCTAGTGAGCCAAAGGATACAAATGTTATGGCCAAATGTCTCTCTAATTAAGATTCTCAGTCATCTACCTGGTTAAGTGAATCACAAAGGAATAGGAATTTAGTCTTTGTCCACTTACATGCTTTATTTATCCCAGAATGTAACTGGGCACATAGTCTATGTCTATTGATAATTTCATCAGTAAGTAATATGTCTACTGAAAATGTATCATTAAAATGAGCCAAATATAGGACTACAATTTTTGCTTTTGAATGTCAAGTAAATGTTTGTCATGACCTCTTGTCCAATATAAAGAAAAAAAAATAACCTGATTAGATGCATTGCCACTACCAGCTTTTGGAGTGCCCAGATCCTCAAATCATTTGAAAAACCTGCTGGGTGATTCCCAAAGTGACAGAAGATACTCAGCACCGTTTGTTGATGCCTTAGACACCAATATGGCTAATGAATACCCCCACAACTACAATTACAGCAGCTACTCTTTCCAAATCATAAGCCAAAGTTATGTGATTTCATCATTTTTTGTGAAACAGATCAAGATGTAAAAGTAAAAGCATGCACTTATAAATTAAAATATATATTTAAACATTAAATAAATGGGAAATGGTTATGTCATCAAATATTTAATTTAGAAGCAATAATATTATTTTTTTAAATATTGTAAAAATTACCATCAGTGACATTGTGCTGTGTGTTCTTTACACATCATTTAGCATATTTAGTTTAGTAGCAAACAGATAACTGAAGTTGCAGACTTAAAACTACCTGTAAACATCATTATTAATTATACAAAACATTTAGAAACATAGAAATGTCTGGGTTGGAAGGGAACTCCAGAGGCCATCTGGTCCAACCCTGCTGAGAGCAGGGACATCCTCAGCTAGAGCAGGGTGCTCAGAGCT
>VWZY01001625.1:80470-94677 GCA_013399075.1 Chloroceryle aenea | reverse complement strand
CCTTTCACTCCAGGCCTTTGTAACCAGGCCCTCTCCAGACTTTTTGTAGCTCCCTTCAGGCACTGGCAGGTGGCTGTTGGGTCTCCCTGGAGCCTCCTCTTCTCCAGGCTGAACAATCCCAGCTCCCTCAGCCTGTCCTTGCAGGAGAGGGGCTCCAGCACCCAATGATCCTTGTGGCCTCCTCTGGACCTGCTCCATCAGATCCCTGTGCTTCCTGTGCTGAGGGCTCCAGAGCTGGACGCAGTATTCCAGGTGAGGTCTGACCAGAGCAGAGCTGTAGAATCCCCTCTCTCCACTGCTGGCCACACTGCTTTTGCTGCAGCCCAGGATGGGATTGGCCTTCTGGCCAGTGGCTGCTCATGTCCAGCTTCTCCTCTGCCAGCCCCCCCAAGTCCTTTCCTGCAGGCTTGGCTTATAGCAAAGTACAGATGGCACAAGAGATTTTCATTACTGGAGGATCAGAAATTTTTCTGACCTAAATTGCAGACATTATACAGAAAATTTCAAAACTTGGTATTTTTTTCTAATTTAGCAGAAGTTTTAAAAAGTATTATATTTTTCATCCATTTTGAATAATTTTACTACCACAAAAGCTGCTAGGAAATAAGAACCCTTAGCTCTAGAAGAATGCCTGCCAACTGCTCAGGCCAGCATCACCAGGTCACTTAGGGCTCTACTTCATCTCCACTGCAGCCCCATTGCAGAATGCAGTGCCAGGACAGATGGGGGGGTCTGTCATCTCCCAGAGCTCCCTTGTCCCTTAATTCTCCAGGGTAGGGAATGTGCATCTCTGGTTCTTGTCCAGGAATTGATCAGGAAGGTTGGTTGCTAACACTGAAATTCTAGGCACGTGCCTACCTCTATCTCTTCCTCCACGCAGCTTGAAGAGACACAATCAGTGCCAAACTACAGACAGTTGGAAGAGCTGAAGAAGCAGATGAAGCAAAGCTCCGAGACATTCAGATGGTTTCTCATTTTGACTAAACTTCTGCCCGATGACTAGATCTTGAAACAGCATATTCACAAATATCAGGCCACCACCAAGCATCCTACTGGTGTGTGTCCATCCTGGTTTCATTTTGGTCCCTTTTTCTCCTTGTTTTCAACACGTGTACCTGTTTTCTCATGTAGCTTATCCAGCTTGCATATCTCATTTATTTAAGTTAGGCCAAAGCCATCTAATATCTCTACACATAACACTGCCTAGTGAAAACAGATCCCATTCTTCACTGTCCTTCTCATTGTAAGCACAATAAATAGTGTTATTCCAATTTACAATAAGCATATACAATAACTTTAAGGCAAAGGAATCATTTACCTCAAAGCTGCAGAAGGGACCAAGTTAGGATTTCATTTTATTATCTGTTTATAGACCAGCAAGCTAGAAATCAAAAAAAACATTTGGTCTAGCAACAAAATTGCCTTCTGTGGTACAGTCTCTATAAACTTGATTGGTGTTCTTTACTCAAAATTTAATCTTTACAGAGTTTATATCCCAATGGCAGTTTTTGTCACACGTGAAATATTGCATAACCAAAAGGATATTGAGCATTATGCCATTTTCCAGGAAGGCATCCACTTGTTAAAGGTAGTTTAGGATTCTATTTANAAATAAACATACATCAGAAATTTATATCAATAGATCTAGGATCCTTTAAATCAAGTAAATCATTAATGCCTCTAAACATTAAGCAATTCCCCAGACATATCTAAGTTTAAATATTTAAATTTTAGAAACAGTTTGGATGAAAGGCATCGAATGATGGGCAGTAAGATACATGAATATAGATTCATGTCTGTCTTTTCCATTGCCCTAATCAGCCTTAAGAGCAAAATACTTTATATCCATCAGCTGTGGATTGAAACCTCATCAGAAAAGGAATGAACAAGAGACACAAAAGGGAAAGAGAGAAAAATAAAGGTATATTTTTGATTTATTAAGTACCAAAATGTTTTCAAGGACTACTTCATTTCCTTCCCAGTTTTATCAGTTTAAAATATGAACTACCTATCTTAACAACTCTGCAAGCAAATAGAAGCACCATTAACTTATTATATTTTAACATTCCTAGATAATGCAGAATGTTACCAGGCTTGCTTGGTGATAACTTGGCAGGACTTGAGATTCTGTTTTTATTTCCTCACGTTCAATTGGTGCCTGCTGTATAAGCAAGAGAAGAAAACTAGTGTCAAACAAGAATGCTGAAGAAAATATTCTTCATACTACTTTACAAAATCAAAACAATATATTTGCATTAATTAAAGTTTGGGTCTTTACACAAACTAGTTTGAAAGCAAGAAGGACGTTTGGAGACAAATGGTCTTAGGCTCATCTTTTGCAAACATTTATACACACATTTAACTCTTTGCTATAAACTTCTTCACAGAACTGCTTATAGTAATGAAGATTAAAAACTGAGTGTAATTTCCAGTTCATCTCCAGAGGAGAAAATGATAATTGTTCCTCTAGCAGAAAAGCTACTAATTTTGTATTTGTTCTTAGTTCCCAGGCACATGATTCTTTCTCACTGAAGGAATGGTTCAGCAAGTCCCCTTTGGTATATCCATACCAAAAGGCAAAAAAAATCCAAGAAAAGCTGAAATAAAATGCAGCCACAACTCTCAAAAGAGATTAGCACACACGTACTTTACCCTCTGTTCCATATACTGGCTTGAAGAACCAAGTTTTCAAGATAACAGAAACAAGTATCACAAAAAACCTATTTCATTTTAGGATGCAGTTTTTCAGAAAGCTACATAACTGTTAAATATTTCTGAGGAAAATATTTCAGAGACACAAGTTAATGCAAGAATGCATTGAAGCTATCAGGTGAATGTGTGTTAGAAGCTGTCTGTCATGTCAGGAAACAAATCCTTTGCTGACACTGCAAATGGCCACCTGCTCCTTTATGGAAGAATATTCCACACAGTAGAATTTTTCTTCCATTGAGTGCATTGTCCACCTAGCAGTCTAAAAATATTATTTTTTTATGCATTTTTGCATTTAAATTTAATGTCATGTAATAAGGATATTCTGAGCTGTAACCATTTTTTCCTGGCACATTCCAAAAGGAAAAAAGGAGTTGTCTCCAGGGCAATAAAAAGTAGATAGAATATGCTACACCAAAAATGTGAACTATAAAGCAGTAAAAAGTTTGGGCCCTGCAGAAGTTTGTACATCTTGGTGTTTTGCTTTTAGCCAAAGCCTTAGTAATTTATCTACCTCTGACAGAAAAGACAGCTTAGGGAAAAAAAAACTCGTATGACATTGATTTTTTCATCACCATAAATAAAAGCAACGTGGTATAGAGGAATGTAGCAACAACTCAGACTAAAAGGAAGAGATTCAGGATGATGTTCTCAAGTTATACCAACCAATCTTCCTCTTCTTTGCAGCCCGTGCATAGTTTCAAACACAGTGATTACCACAAACTATTAATTATTAGAGTCCATTTCCACCAACTGCAATTTTCCCCATACAACTTATTAGCCAATTCATAGAATCAAAGAGAAATTATCATCAAGCTTCTCACTCAACCAGATTGGACCAAAACTAAACTATTGCATAATATGTAAATTACAATTTTACATATTCATTTTCCTCTTCTGTCAAAACCAACATAATTATAGGAGCAAATAGCATCTGAATTTACTTTTAGACACCTGTCCATGTTGTGTGACTGCTTTCCTTTGTCGGGTGCTGTGTCTTCTCTTTTGTCCACTGCCCGTGGCAGAATCACAGGCACAACACTGTTGTTATTTTAACCAAATGATGAGTACTCTCTACGTAGGTACTACGGGCTCTGTGTTTGCATTAACAAAAACAAGACCAAAGAGGGGAAATAGAAGTGCTGAGAACTGTGGCAATTCTGAATTCCTGTGGGAATCCCTTCTTGAGTTTTCTGCCTATTCCCGAGGAAGATGTTTCCTGCACTGGTATCTTAACCTTGTGATGGAAACTTCTACTACACCCTTAAATAACAGCATTCCCTTCCTCCTGTAGGTGTGGAAAACCATTTAGGTACCCAACCACCATAATCATTTGTTCAAAAGCATTTTGATATTTTCAGCCCTTCTGGTGTGTCTGTGGTATCCTCTGTAGCTGAAGAGGCTCATTGCACATCCTAGCATACAGAAAATGAAGGTGGTGCTGTTGTTTGGATTTTTTTTCTTTTAATTACCTCTAAATTTATCTTACTGAAATATTTTAAGCTGATATTTCTTTGACTATTCATTTGATAGGAACATGCTATTAAAATAAATCAGAGACATTTCAGGAGGCCACAAATGGAAACCAGCTTCCCAACATCTCTCCCTAGGCAGTTTCTTGCAATGTTATAAAAACCATCTTTTTTCTAAAAAAAATATAAAAAATCTTAAGTAATATAAGTTAACTGTTCTGGGGAGAAAAATAAATAAGAAAGAAAAGAAACAAAAAAAACATGCATAATAATAATAAAAAATTGCTAGAATCTTCATCCTATTTATAAGGTCATTTAAGTACAAAAGACACTTTTGATTAAAAAAGTGTAATCAGTAAGGATCTCATCATCCTCACTAACATCCCTATGTCCATAGCTAAAATATATATATGTAATTAATAACTGGACCAGAAAGTCATCACCAAGTTTCAATTTTCTTTTACTTTGAGCCTGATTGATGTAAGTTGTAGAAATAAAGATCACAATAGAGATTTTCAAAGCTCAGAGACCGGCAGCTTCCAGTAGAAACAACAGAAAATCAGTTCACTTCAATTTTAGAATACCAGGACTTGCTAGAGACTAAATGTTGAAAGTCCTACCTAGAACACAAGCCATGTTCTTATAGAAGAGTAGGAAGATCATGTGACTCAGTATGCACTACCAACCACTAGTAATTATGTCTGATATGTTGAACAAGAAGTGGTTTTCCTGGTCAAGAATCTTCTCTATCCCTCTTCCCATTTGCCTGAAGGATTTTTGTAATGAACTGGCANTAGGTGTGGAAAACCATTTAGGTACCCAACCACCATAATCATTTGTTCAAAAGCATTATGATATTTTCTGGTGTGTCTGTGGTATCCTCTGTAGCTGAAGAGACTCATTGCACATCCTAGCATACAGAAAATTAAGGTGGTGCTGTTGTTTGGATTTTTTTTCTTTTAATTACCTCTAAATTTATCTTACTGAAATATTTTAAGCTGATATTTCTTTGACTATTCATTTGNGGCAGCTTCCAGTAGAAACAACAGAAAATCAGTTCTCTTCAATTTTAGAATATCAGGACTTGCTAGAGACTAAATGTTGAAAGTCCTACCTAGAACACAAGCCATGTTCTTATAGAAGAGTAGGAAGATCATGTGACTCAGTATGCACTACCAACCACTAGTAATTATGTCTGATATGTTGAACAAGAAGTGGTTTTCCTGGTCAAGAATCTTCTCTAGCCCTCTTCCCATTTGCCTGAAGGATTTTTGTAATGAACTGGCAAATTTCAACTGAAAAGAACAGTCCCAAATTACTACACTCTACATAATTACCACATCATACACGTTAACCAATGAAGAAAGATCATCTCAGGGCTGCCACACCAAGGAAAGGCTTCTCCGATTTCAGTCCCAACTGAAATACACCAGAAAAATCTCAGAGAGTGGGAGGCACTTGAATGCTTCATCCACACAAGAAAAGAAAATCAAATCAGAGGACGTATACCTATGGGAAATGCAGTTACAGATGGTTGCTGCTCATGGATTTACACATTTAAATTAGCTCAGTTCAGCATTCTTTTTTTCCTCTTTTTTTTTTTTATTTAAACCAAAGAGAGTCGATCTCACATCAGGGGAACGTAAGGTTCTGCATTTATATTCTGTGAAAGATACTCTGTGATCATAATCTGTCAGACTGGAATATACCACCTTAAAAAGGGAAAGAAAAAGATGTACTAAATTATAAGGAATATAAGAAAAGTAACACCCTGAAAGAGTTTGTTTTCATAGATTTTGGTATTGGCTCATTTTTAAGGAACATCTAAAAATTGTCAGAAGAAACAATGAAGAATATTCTGTGATATGTTAGTGTCTTTATCCATTTGTTTTGTCTGGCTTCTGTGTTGTAACACATTGTAGCAGCTGGGAAAAAAAAAATGTGCAACTCTTATAAGAGTAATATTTACCCAAGAGAAAAATATTGCTCTTGTTCTGGTTCACTTACTTCCATCTTTATGGTGTAGTTCTGGCCAAGAACACTCTCTGGGAGTTCTTTGATCATCTGATCTGAGGGAGATGGAGAAGTAGACTGCAGGGAAGCAATTATTTCATCAATAGACTTTGCAACCACTTTCACAGGCAATGTTGGTGTGGAAGCAGGCTCTTCAGGTTTGCTCTGATGGAAGTTCTCATAAATTTTTGAAGTGTCTGGTCTAGTCACATCACTTGCCTTTTCCAACTGTTCTTGAGAAGACCTAACACTTGGCTGCTTGCTTTCTTTTCTCAGCACCCTTCCCAGTTTGGCATCTAAATCTTGTTTTGCTTTTGAAATGACTCTGCTTCTCCTCTCACAGCTTTCTCTGGTTATTTTTCCCTTTCTTGAAATACTTTTATTTGTACCAGAATCTCTAGAGGTAAATTCATCACTATCTTTAATCACAGAATCTATTTCTTCAGTTGTATCTCTTTTATAACTTTGGGGATCCATGGGTAGCATAGACATTCTATCATTTACTTTACTGACTGCTTTTGTCTTTTCTAATGAGATAGAGGAGCTATCAACACGAAAATGAGACCTGCAGTAACTTGGCTTCTGAAGTGGCACTGGGTGCTTGACCATTACAATTTTTTTAGTGGTACCTGCAAACGATGCTATAACTGGCAGTTTTACAGCTGAACTTTCACAACTATAAGTGGCATTTTCTCTGGTAACTTTTTCAGAGCAACTTCTCTGATTTTTGTCAGCACTACTTTCTTTCACAGACTTATTTTGAGTCATCACCCTGAGATCAAGGGATTGTTTTTTCATGTCTCGTACTTCACGGGATATCCTTCCTCTCTGACAACTTCAGAACACCCAATGAATTAATCAGGAATATTTTTATTTATATTCACAACAGGCTTATGTGGACTCTTTGACCTCTGAAGAGTATTAATGTTCTTAACGGATGCAACCGATCTGGTGTTAAATCTTCCAATAAGGGCTAAATGCTCACGTTGCTAGGAATAATAACTATTGCTTGTTTGATCTTCAGACTATCCCACTGAGATCCCCAACATATAGTCGTGTTCTTTAATCACATTCAGCTCTTCCACATAACTCAGTCGAAAGTGCTCATGTTTTCAAGAGCTTTTCTCTTATTGTATGCAGCCTGTAAATTCAAACAGAAACGAGGTCTTGTATTTTAGATACCAAGACAGAAAAATGACTTGATTTTGTTAAGGGCCCCATTGATTTTAACAAGACTGTTCTGAACGTGTACAGCTAAACACCAGAACTGTCTACTAGCATTTTACCTGAGGAAACAACCGAAGCATTTCTATTTCTGAGAGCATAACATGGGAGTTGGACAGAAACGCCCAAGTGAGAAAAACCTGAGATAAACCTCTATGCTTTCTCGAAGTAACCCCAACAAGCTTTCTACCTACAAAAAGCGGTGACCTCAGGCCCCTCCGAGCCCCACTTCTCCCCCTCGAGCAGGCGAAGGGCCTCCCTCCCCTCAGAAAANGGAGGACCCGCGCAGCACGCCCGGGACGCAGGCAGGACCGCGATCGTGTCCCCCCCACCCCCGGCGCGCCCGTGGGAGCCGGGAACGAGATGTGGCTACGTGTAGGTCTTCCGTGGGAGGTCGCTCTCTTGAGCCAGCTCATGTCTGAAGCTCCGCAAGTTTCCACGTCATCCAGCGACGTCGTTAGAAACGTTCAAGCTGAACCACGGGTGTCTGGTGGGCGAGGTTCTTTGTCCCGTGTCAGCTTCGTTTGTGCTCTGGGTACAGTAACCCTTGGGCTTCTCTCACTCACGAGCTCTTCAGTTTCTCCCTGAAAACCAAACGTACAAACGGCATTTCCGGGAATCTGTGTGCCATGCAATGCAGCCACTTCCTTGACGCAATTATAGATGCATTTTTTTTCTGGCAAACTAATTTTCCTGATTCCCAAAAAGTCAGCTTGGAGATGAAAGCCCAGCTCAGGTGTGTGTGACTTGTTTACCGTCATCAGTAAAGTTTCCCTTGTCAGGATTTTGGTTACAATAGTAGGGATTACCTGCAACGGGGTAGACTCCATCTCAGACCAGCTTTTCAATATTTACCTGAGCAAAAACCTGTTCTCTGGGAGGAATCCTGACTCCTGTCTTCCATTTTTACATAATTTTTTTGCACATATAATCTGAACTCAAAGCACTGGAATTTCCATGAATCTCTAGACTGCAACAGTTCACCAAATTACATTTGTAATCCACTTAAGTCTCTTATGATGGGTAAAAATAAAGTTGGGGTTTTTTTCCTTCAGTGGGGGTCCCCAGGCATCCATGTGATAGCAAGGAACTGTAGGGACTAACTGCATGTATTGGATTCCAATATGGCACTTAACTGCATGAAAGGCACCACTGATCTTACAGGCAAATGTCTTCTATTATGCTCTCCTTTCTTTGTAGTTCTCAGCTTTGTAGTTTGGGGTTTTTTTCCTACCTAATTGTATCCCTGGAGTTCAAGGGAGTAGCCAGTGTAGTTACTTGCAAACAAAGCTTCTTATGCTGGGGTAGATGGCTAACTTTTATCTTGCTAATGCAATTACAAACTTGTTGAAGGTTAAAACCTCATTAGCCAGCCACGTTGCATCCCAATTAATAGCAAGTTTTCTTCTTCTGATAGCAAGGTAGCTGATTAAAGCCCTGGGAAGCATATCTAGTTGGTGTATAATTTGCTTATCCCTCCCTCTAGCAGGAATCCCAGAGTAGTTGAAGGAGTGGAAGGTGGAATATGAATTAGTTGATCTGTGTTGAAGGATTCTCAGTAGCTGTCCAGGCCATTAGAGCAGTTCGGAACAGGAATGAAGTGTTAGATTGTCTCATTGAAGATGAATCCCATTAGCAGTTTAATGGCACTGTAAGCCTAAAGAACTGCTTCATTTCAAACTGGTTAAACACTCAGTAAAGCCTCAACATTTTCGTTTACCTAGAACAGTTCCTCTCTGCAGGAGTCACAGTGGGATGTGGAAGAAAAGGCCCTGCATGTGAAGAGGTATTTGCATCAGGAAGTTCCAGTAAGAAGCTGCTGAATGGCAAGAAGGATTTACATCCAAAAAATCTTAGGAAGAGGGAAAAATCCTTAGACACGTATTTCCTCTTTAGGTTAATAGTTGTGGTAAGATGGAAAAGGAGTATGTTGGGTTACCTTACTGTATCTGTTGTCTGCTGGTTCTGCTTGCAGCAGACCAGAGGCTGGCTCCTGGAGAATGCGGTTAAGTTGCAAGAAAGGTTCAAAAATTGGTTCAGAAATGTTTCCTGGTTTACAGCATTTAGACTCTAGGTCTTGCAAGCAAAGGCAGTAAGCACCCAAGGGGAGCTGATACCAAGTTAAATCCCAAATGCTCTATTTTCCCCCACTAAGCCACACACGTGGCTTAGCAGTCATTCCAGGAGTACCTGTTGCCAATATATCCTCTAGATTCTCAGCTTGAGTTCCAGAGATGACAGCTGAAGAGATTCTTGTCTTTGATGCACAGGAAAACAGGGAAAGCTTTTCCCCTTTCCCTGAGTATTATTCGTTTGTTCCCCACTCTTAATGATCACAGTGATGCTTGAAGCCTGAAGGTGTTCTTTTATTAAATATAATATATATAATATCACGTAAATTGTGTTGTCTAAGTTATTAGGCTATTAATGTTACAAGAAAGTTGTTTTTTTTCTCTTTTTGGCAAGAAAAGAGAACAATAAAAAATTATTCAGTTGGTTGAAGAAAGTTAAAAAGACAGTTTCTTTTCTCCTAAGCTGTCTGAGTCCAGGCCATGTAGGAAGTCCCACCCCCAGCGCACATCATTTCTGTGACCCAGGTTCATGCTGCAATGGGGCTGAGATGCACATAGTGCCCCCCAGGCTTTGGGAGGAAACTGGAGCACGGTCACGAGGAGTTAATCGTGCTTCCAACAGTCACCTTCACCTAGGCAATCAGGAATTAGAACAGCGTGGTGCATATGAGCTGGATGTACAGCCAGGTATGGACTCTCCAGCAAATGCCAGAAAGAGTCCTTGGAAAGTTGAACAGCAATTACTTAAAGGAAAAAGAAAAAGAAGAGTACACCTACTTTGGTAGCTCTTCTGTGCCTTACATCTAGTCTGTCACTACTTGCTAATCCTTGCCTAGCTATCCTCTTACAACCATCTTCCCACGTGAAATAGTCCAAAGGCTGCTCCTAGCCCAGGCTGCCTCCAAGTGGCAGTGCACTTGCTCAGAACTCTTCACCAGTGGGATACTTTTTAGCAAGGGTAAGAGCATATTTACAAATACAGGTTCACCATGATGGCCAAGTAGTATCACCCCATTCTAGAGACCAGAAGCTACTGTTTGCTTTTTGCATCAACATCTCTGTTTTATTATTTCTGCCACATATTTATCTATATAATGGCCATAAATACTCAGAATAAAAAGCAATTAATTATAAGTATGGCCACTGGGAATGTAGCACACAAATTTCTTTGGCAGTCAGACTGTGGGGACAGTAATCTGTAGCAAAAGACTGGAGCAAACAGGTAGGGGAGGTAATTACCTCTTAAATCAGAGGCTGTCAATACTGGAAAGCTTTGTGGTTAGTTGCAAGAGTTTGATCCAGCAGAGCTGAAGGAAATACTTTTATTTTTTTGTCACTGATCAATCCATATTGAATTCCTTGTGCAGGAAGCAGCCATAGAAAGGCTTTGTGGAATTAGTATTATAAATCACACCTTCAATCCCTTTGTGAGTGTTGAAAGCATTGCCATTCTTCTAATCACTCTATCCTATCTTTGATCCATAACAAATATGCACACCCAGCTCTACTAATCTCTATTATGATTGTGAGCTATCTGTATTTGCCAGTACTATGTCAGCAAAAATAGTTAAAATTTTTTCCTCCTCCAATGATTTTGGGCTCTGTGGTTTTTTTATCTCTCCCAACTGAAACACATTATTTAAATAATGACACTTCCTTTATAATTCAAGGTAAAAATAAAAAGTTGGCAACCAGATAGAGCCCTTTTATTGAAAGCCATATTTATAATGAGAAAATTATTGCAGTGGCAAAATCATTTGGTCATTTGGAGTGATCTTGAATCCCAGATTTTTTTTTTAGTATGGCATGACTGTAATATCCCCAGATATGTGCCATTCTATTCTATAACCCAAGAGAAATTATTAGTTCCTTCTAGAAGCCCATCACACGTAGCCTTTAGAATAGGCACAAGGTCAGAGGCACTCCTGGTTCTGGAGAAGGCTGTAAGCAATAAATGGAGAAATTACAGCTAAATTCCTGCTAAAGTCTTTGCTTGGCTCAGCCCTTTACTTGCTTTAGTTTAAAAATGTGATCATATTATCTCTGCTTTCCATTGTCTTTTAGTTAATACAGCAGATTTTCCAGTCCAACTCTTCTGTTCTCTTAGGACAACAGTATGACTGTAGATACATAGAAATAGATGTAGAAGTGTGTGTTTGTAGATCTCAGAGGTTCCACACATGAGGTTTTCATGTTGGAGGACACAGAAATCCCATTTAATCACAAGAAAAATCTTCACATATGATCAGTTTCTTCAGCAAAAGGAAATGCCCTGCAAAGGGTGAGGAGAGATGTCTGTGAAGGCTGAAGTTCCAATTACCTCTAAGGGTAATGTTAAAAAGATTTGAAGGACTTGTGGCACAGCATGGATGGTGATCCTTGATATTGATCCTGAAAAGGGGAAAAGGATTGTTTGTTCAGAGAGTAATAGGAAAACCTTCTGATCCAGCTAGGAAATTGTTGTGATGGAAAAGAAGATCTCTCTCTTTTGCAGGAACTGGAGGAAAGGTCAGGTGGTGGATTCCCTCCAGATCATCCCACCTTAAGTCACTGCCTAGAGAGGAGTAAACCTGAAACCACACGCACTGCAGAAACACTTTGGCAGCAGCCTTGTTGGATGGGGAGGGATGGGAAGAGGAATGAAATAGATCTGATTCTTCCTTGGCTCACTAAGTTACACAGAGAACTGAGCAAATGTGACAATAGAAGGCACGTGGTGAGCTAAGTGACCTTCCTGATAGAATTCCCTTCAATCTGCTCAGCAGGGAGCTTCACCCTTGAGATGCTTGAAGCAGCAGCAGCAGCTTAGGCCAACTGCTGGGGGGACCAAACATTCTCCAAAATACCAAACAGCTGCTGCCCCTGAGGAGTCCTAAAATGTTATTGAATCAGACCTTCCTCTGCTTTCCCATCTACACTAGATGAGCATCCTATCTTATGGGTCTTGCCATCTCTCCTATTTTAGGGTGCTACCGGTTGGTACTCACATTTCAATGTGATGGGGCATGTTACATAAGGAGCTCCAGCCATCCTTGTCCAGGGCAATCCTCATTTTTGCTATACACAGGTAAGCATATGTACCCTGGTGGAGTAAATGGCCAAAGTGTTTCTTTTGCTGTGCCACACATCCCACAGTTACTGGATGTCCATGTTAATGCAGCTCAAGAAAATGTGCAGTTAAATCAGCCTGAATTAATTTATGCTGTAGAAATTGCAAGCTGGCTAAAGCTGGGGAACTGCTCCCTGGAGAGTTTAAATAAGCCAGCCTTGATTTGTACATTTGATTCTTCAGACCCGAAGCCAGCCAGGAAAGTCGTTTATGACTGCAACTGGTCTCTCCTCCCAACGCTTTTCCCTAAAACTGCTGTGGAGATGGAGAGAGGTAAATGAATAATTCTTGGCTGGTAAAGGAGAATAGAGCAAACAGTTTGAAAGTATGGTGCTATGCAGTGAAAGAAGGGTAGAATTCCTCTGCTTTTCATCATTCAACATCCAAATTACAAACCCAAGTCCACCTTCTGCATAGGAAGGTCAGTTTGAAGAAGAACTGGAGTATTATATTGGCATTAATATTACAAGCAGCTGATCAGCTTTGCATCTCTTGTCCAATACACCTATATTTGGCTTACTTCAGTAAAACAGGTGTCCTCACAGAGAACTTACTGCAAGTTTTGGAGAAGCAAGACTTGAGGAGAGAGGAAATCCTTTTGCAGATATTGTGGGGGGTGGGGGGGAAGGCAGATTTGCCTTTCTTGCTTCCTCATATGTGTATTGCCAAAAAAAATATATGCAATTTGGATGAGATTCTCGCAGGGGGCGGACTTTGGTTGNAAAATATATGCAATTTGGATGAGATTCTACAAAGGGGCTGCCTTTGATGTGTATGTGTTTATCTCTGTGCACAATCAAATTCCCATCTTCTCTGATACTGTTTCTTCCGTGCCATATTACTGCAGTCACTTTACAACAAAACAAGCCACACAAAACCTCCTAAAAAGATATTAAGTAATTTGGCACAGTGACCGAAATAAACGAGGCATTTCACGTTACAGTGAATCATAACAGAAATAAATCAGCTAATAATTGACAAAAATACCTACAGGGCTGCCCTCCAGTCAGATGAGAAACATAAAGTGCATTTATTTCTACATAATGTAAGTAGAACACACTTGGCCCACCATGCTCTGGTGGGCATCCTGCCAACTGGAGTTGTGTAAACAGCACTCACACATGTAGCCCTACTCACAAAAATAAAGTGATTGTATGCAATAGGTTGGGGTATACCTAATTATAGCAAAGAAAAAGTAAAGCAGAAAACAGAACTTCTTTACTCTCTTCTCTTCGACCATTGGGTATTAGCTTATTTGCATTTTTAATTTCCATTATTTGTGCTTCTTTCTCCTTTAACTGATCTGATACACGACTATTTGGGGGAGGGAGGTGTTATTTTCTTATGTCTGGGGTGTTTCTTGAGCCACTACATGCTGCATGAGGCCTGGAAAGATGAAATGCAATGAATTGTAATTACATTTTAGAATAAAAAAATAAAATAAAATAATCCTGCAATGGCAAGTAGCTACTGCAACAAGCCACACAATGTCTCCGGGGACTTGCACAGTGCCCATGAAAAGCGCATCCTTTGAAAGGTGACCCGTGAGAGCCCGGCAGGCCCGGGCAGCCCCCGGGAGCGTTGCCCCAGGCCCCGAGGGTGCTGCCC
>VWZY01001625.1:0-55566 GCA_013399075.1 Chloroceryle aenea | reverse complement strand
CTCCTCCTCTTCCTGCTGCCAGCCGAGCCCAGGAACCATCCGGGGCAGAGGCTCCCTGGGTGCAGAGCCTCGGTGCCAGCCCTCTCTGCGTGGGGCTGCAGCCGCCTTCCACTCCTGCGTGGGGTCCAAGGCTGAGGCGCCGGGGCTGCAGCTCACCCCCGGGTGGGTGTCTGCTAAAATTACCTACCTGTCTGAAAGGTTATTGATTTGTTTTACTATCTGTTCTTGTGATCAGCAGTTTTCTTAAAAAAAAATTAATCCACACACACCCCACCCCAACCCCCCCATCTAAATCGGGCTTAAATATGCGCCCATGGCCCCTGTAATTAACCATGAAATCAAGCCACCTTCATGCCAGTGGGTTCGCAGCGTGTAGGAAAATGCCAGCCCCGTCGAGGGTGGATGTGAAATCTGATCTTGCTTCAGGTTCAACCGAAAGACCGAAATGATTCATGCTTGACTGTGTCTCCTTGATATTTCTTACTTCAATTTTTCCTGCTTCCTCCCTCCGGTGTCCTGGTGCATACTCAATCCAAGGGGTCCTTCAAACACTCGGGGAGTGTAAGAACAATGCTATATGCAGTATTTCCTTGAAGGGTTTTATTACTCGGCTATCTAGAAGGAGAACAAACAGCATTTCACAAAACCCCTTTTTCAAAGCAAAGCAGCCGGTGGTTGTTAAAAAAAGGGAGGATACACGACAAGCCACTGTTGCACTTAAGAGTATCCTCTCTTTTCTTCTGAGCCACATAATATTTGGTCTTTATTTCAAGCAGTCATCATGAATACCTGCTTCCTACCTTCAGTTTTAAGAAGCCTGCTCCCCAAAAGTTGGACACTTGTTTTTGCTGGCAGGGGTGGCATCACCTGTTACCTTCTGCCAGATGCCAGCCACATCTGCCTGGAGATGAAGGGAGCCAGCAGAAAGGGCTGCAGGCTGAGGAAGCCAGGATCATGCAAGACCCCGGACAATCAGGAAGAGGGCCTGAGGTTGTGGAGTGTGAGAGAAGCAGGGATGGAAATAACGAGCAACAAGGGCTTGGAGGAAAGATTGAGGATGTGGAAGGAAGGGATATAAAGCAGACAGTAAGTGGGGGAGGTAGACCAAGTGGTCACATTTCAGCGGGGAAAGGGAGATGACTGCAGGGAGCAGATGGCCGATAGGCAAAAGAGGCCAGCATGAAGGTGGACCACACCTGGAGCAGCTGTCTGCCTTTTCTAGCAAGTGAGAAGTAATAGGAAAGCAATCTACTGGCTGTTGCCCCCAGTGCAGATGATAGGAGACATACAGTGGAAGTCTGCCTCTGAACAGCAAACAAGGAAGCTTGCTTTTTTTATGTGTGTGTTTAAGGTTGAATTTTGACCCCGAGCTGACGTCATGCAAATCAAGGGTTGGCTGCTTCCCTCTAAAAGCAAAAGAAATCCAAAGAATGGGGTTAAAATGCAGAGTTATTAATGTTTAATGCTTCGGGGTGCAAGGACAGGCTGATTCAGGGGGTTCAGAAGCTGCTGTCACCTCTGCCAGTGGCCAGGACTAACCACGGCTGTTTACTTGCAGCAGGCATTAGGCCCTTTATAAAACCCTGCAAGTACAGTTGTTGCTGCCACCCTGTGAAGTCTAAGGACTTGCAAGATAGGATCATTAGGTGTTTCTCGGTATTATAATGTCACGGTGTCTCCAGGTTGGTTTGGAAGCATGTAAGAGCATGTGGAGTGTACTACTGCAAAAGTTACTATAGGCAATAGAGACTCGGGTTAGATAAGGGGCTGGCTGGGTGGAGCTGGTGAACAATGCACGAAAGTGCTTTTCTTTCAATGATCTTGGTTCAAATTAAGGTTAAATTCCAAGGGGAGTTTATTTTTGTTTTATTATTATTATTTCTTTTTTTCCCCTCTCTCAACCTCACTCTCTCTCCAGGAAGAGATTTTTAAAGGGCATCATTTTCAGTTAAAAAAAAAAGAAAAGAAAAAAGAAAAACACAAAGAAAGATACATGTTAATACAAATGTAGCATTCCACAGAGGGGAGCTAAGAGCTGCTGGTGTCGCACCCACAGCTTTCATTTAACCAAAGAGAGTTCAGCAGTTTCAGCACCTGGCAGCAGCAGGGTTGATACTGCTGTCAAGAAATGGCTATAGAAAAAGCAAGGCTGCAGAGAAGCCACAGACTCTGTACAGAAAAAATGCTGATAGAGAGGAGTGGAAAATGGGATTATCAAAAGAATACGTAGAATGCAAGTAATTTTTACTGAAATGGCACTTTTTGTGCTTTATATCACTTGGAAATGTATATCTTTACCCTTGGAAAAAAAAGGTCAATTAAAATCTCATCTAGGTGAGTGAAGTTTGCCATTAAATCTACAAAACCTGGTGCTGTATCTAAAGGAAAAAGGCAGCAAGACATCCAGGTAGCTACTGTGAGAGCTGCTTTTGTTCAGGGGGCGGAGGGGAAAGAAAAAAAAAAAGAGGAAAAAAAGTCTGGACCAGCTTTGTCACAAAGCAAACTTCATAGAATATGTTTTGCAACCTCTCCATCATTATTTTTTGGAGTTAGAGCCAATGTTCCAGGGCACTGGAAGAAAGTGCAGTGGATTCTATGTCCTTCCAAGATGTGAAAGCAGAAAAGTGGTCTCTCCTGTGACAAGAGCTCCTCAAAGTGCAGGGGCAAAGGTGGCACACATTTAATGCTGGCTTTTCTTTGGTATGCAAGAGCTCTTGAGAATCAAAGGGGAAATCTGCAGTCTTGATCCCATGAGATAGTAGGAGTTTGCTATAGGTTGAGTTGTTGGTTTTCAAAGGAGTGCACAGCACCTCAGCTCACACTCTGCTCTCTAACTAGAAGGGTGCAGTTGGCTCTGCCATGCCTTAGGGTCATTTGTCATCCCTGTGAATGCTTTTGTCTTTTAAGATATACAAGATACCCAATATGTTATATGCCAGCACAAACTACCATTTGCCCTTCAGTAATTAAGACTGATTTGCCACATACACCGTACACACTACAGAAACACAAAAAATAGCCTTACTTTTCTGAGCTTTGCCTCTTTTCCCCCATAAAAATACAATATTTTGCTCCACCAGTAAAATGAGTGACCCTCAGTAGCTCCTCATTGCCATAAGAAGTCTCAGCACGGGCTTAAGAATGATTGTTTGGCACATCTTACATGGCTTTACAGTCCAAGGTAGCTGTGATGTGTGTATTTCAACTGAAGTATTAATATTCCTAGGAGTACTTTGCTCCAAAACTACTGCTATGCCATGTCAGCCCATCTAAATGATATTTAAGTGTTGCAGAACACAGAGCTCTAACAGCATTGCTTAACCAAACAATAATTTAGGGTCCCTCGGTGCCATAGCTGATGACTGAAGGCAGCCGTTGCTGATGGAGTTGAAGGCTGAGTTACTGGATGGATGTACAGCCTCTAGCTGTGAGAGGCAGACATTGCTGTCAGGTAGGGCAAAACTCAAGTGAATGCCAGGTTCAGCTCTACAGATGTTGTGAAATGCCTGCCAGGGAGGGTGGATGCTTAGTGCTGGCATTCAGCTCTGCAGTTCTGTTCTTGTGATATCCTTCCTTACATCTTTAAGTCCTGCTTTTGACCTCCTCCCTTCAAACCAGCATCAGCAGAGTGTTTCTCACCCTCTTTTCATGATCAGTGCAGTATCAGCCGTCCTACTCAGCAGCTGTCACCCCTCACTGCCAGCCCTGCCTGCCTCTTGGCACCGCTCCCTGTCATGCTCATGCCAAGAGCAGCCTCACCCCCTCCCTGGGAGCGGAGCAATATTCCTGCTCATCAGATCTGCCCCCCAAATCACTTCTTTCCATTTACATTCCACTACCCTCTATCCAGCCACTGTTCTTACCATCCTTTGACTTAGCTCATATTACAGTGTAATTAAAATCACCATGGAACACAACTAAACCAACAAGATTAACTACACAATCACTTCAGGGTTGGTGTGTTTTGGGGCTTTTTTTAGCAGCCTTACAAGACATCTACCTGAATTCAGCAATTTTGACTTTCAGATGGTTATGACAGGGATATATTTCTTTCCAAAATGGGCAAGATTCATTGTCCAGCAACAAAAATACAGGACAGGGACATAAGCATTATTGAAGCAGAGGTCACCAAAATGAGCTTCCTAACTCTATTTTGCTATCTTTCATCTTATTCTTTCATTATTGTTTTCTGCCTCAGATAATTTTCTGCCTGATTTCTTCCACATCCAGAAAAAGGATGAAGGGATCACAAATACACAGTAGTCTCAAGGGCTGTCCAAGACTGACACTGAGCATGAGGTCCTGGGGTGATGCTGTGCTTTAAAGAATGAGCATGGTCCATGGAATCAGGAAACTACACAGTAAGGGCAGGGAGAGATCAGTTCCATACAGACCATATCTGAGAGCAGAAAAGGAGTGTTGTGTCCAAGTCAAGCATCTGCATGCCCAAGAATTAGCAATGCCTTACTGTCTGAGCATACCTGATAAGTGCTAACAGAAACTCACCCTGTTCAGTTTATCCAAGTGAAGATTAATGGGAATCTGTTCATGGTTCTCAGTTATCAAAACTGAGAAGGATTTGGGGTGGTAAATTTTAAGTTCTTGGGAAGAAATGTAATGAGAGCTACTGGACCAAAGTTGAAAGGAAATAAAGACAGACTAGAACACAAGTCTGATAACAGCAACAGATTCTCTGTGGAGTCTTTAGTCAGGGATCTGTAAGTCTCCACACATCTGTAGTTCCCTGAAAGCCTGGGACCTGCTGTAGGTGTAACAGACCACGAGGTGCTGGCAATAAGGCAGTTCTGGTTGCTATCCAGCTTTCCTAGGATGAGGGCATCAGAAAAGCAACAGCAAATCAAGGAGGAGAAGCCTACTATGTGGTTTTTGTACGTTGAACCACTCTGTAGGGTTCCTCAGCTTTACACAATGGCTTTTGAAGCCAAGGAAATCTTTTTATTTCATTGGGTTGAATTATATGCACATCTTATAACCACCACAACTCGCCACAACTACCTAGATACATGTGTTGTATATCAATCACTTTAGTAAAAGAGTAACTGAATAGGAACTAAAGACATCATTTACAGGTTTTGCAAGTGGGGGGGTGGGGGTGGGTGGGGTGGAAGAGGGAACAGGACATGCCTGTGACAGGTGGTGGTATATCTTCTACGCATCCTGGGTCAAGAGGGTAATATGTGGTTCAGCCTGCCAGACCTCAGCTCAGTTTTCTACTAGTGGAAAGCAATAGTCACAGCACCTTGCTAGACACCTGCAGCAGGTTGTTTTAGAAGAGCCCTAAGAAGATAAAATGTCAATAGCCCTGGAAAAAAAAAAAGAGATAGCAAGTAGCAGGTCACTTGATAACTATGGTTCCACAGGAAATGAGTCTGTACAAGGGTGAGGTTCTGGATGAACCACCTCATAACTTGTAATTTACAGACTGGATTTCAAGGACTAGAAAGTTCCAAAGATAATGCCATTACTGAAAATCAGGGTGGATGGTTACAATAAGCAGCTGTGGATTTGCTATACAGGATTATTGAGAACAGTCCTGTGGGATTGCACAAAAACACACAGTGATGAAAGTGTATTTTCTTTAGGCACAGGCAGTTCAGATTTATGAATCGTACTCCAGTGGTTGGTAGAGCTCTGGGGAAATAAAGTTATCATGAGCAGACAAGCAAAATGTGGAGGAAGCAGAGCATTTAGCTGTTTGAAAAGCAATTGAGCTGAGTTTCTCCATTATGTGATCAAAGAAGAGCAAAACTGTGAAGCTTTCTGGCCTGCATTCCAGTAGTTGTTGCTGTATTCAAATATTTGGTGCTGTAGTTGTGCAGATATGAGCAGTCCTTCACCCTCCACTGATATCCCTGCACACCAGGAGCACAACCCTTAGTCAAGCCTTTGCTTAACACAGAGTGCAGGGTGAGTTTGCACAACTTTGTCTTTCTCCTGCACTTTGGGCTCGCAGGAGGAGAGTAAATTCTAGTCTGAAAGCACTATAAATGGGTGCAGTTAGTTCCACATACAGTGCCTTTGGGTCAGAATGGGGGAAATCACAGCTCAACAGTGAGCTCCGCTCTGTGCAAAAGGCCAGGTAAACAGATATCTCCAAAGAGTGAATCCCCAAGGCAGATTTCACTCAGGATAAATCTATATTTGTGTTTGGTTTGTGTTAGGGGTGCATTTTAAAAGCCACTCTCCTGGATAGCTCCACTTTATCTGCTTTGGTTCATGGCCCAGAACAATCTCAATGCGCTCAGGATGCCACAGAAATCATAGGATGCTGAGAGATGTACTTCTATGGCCCACTACCAGGCAACCCCATCTTTTTGCTCTAGGGATCTTTTTCTGCACTGCCTGACCTGGCAACACACTCTTAGCCCCACCTCTTCCACCAGAGGTGCAGCCACCAGCTCTGGTTTGTGCACCTCTGATGTGTTCCTCACTCGAGCAAGGATGTGCAGAAACACTGACTGTAGCCAACAAACATTCTGTAAATGGCTTAGGCTGAGACTGGCTGAATAAAAGAGAGGTGGCCTCAGGTCAAGGGTGGGAATGATATTGAAAACTTGCTTCCAGTCCTCTGTGGACCCAGAGGTCAGTGGTTCACTGTCTGCTGGCACCACACAGACCCTATAAGGGTCTGCCAAGCATGGTCACCCTCCATCCTCCCTCCTTCCCTTTCTGTCTTGACCTCTCCTCCCCACTTGGTTCACCAGCACATGCAGCATCACCCCTCTTGGCCACAGCTGGTCTGATCAATATTTATTTGGCTGATTTTTATGGGAACCTGTTGAATTAAGGAAGAATGTTTATCAGTAGAGATGTCTGGACCCTGTGAGTGAGAAATCCTGCATCCTAGGGAAAGGGGAGCACGAGGCATCTAGTCAGCAGAAGGTGTGACTGCCTACCTTGTGCTGCTGCCAAACCTCAGTTACTGCACACAGTGCAGCTGCCCCCACAGGATCATGTTCTTCAGGTTGGGCCCCAAAATCACATTAACTTTCCTGAGCCTCATTCCCCATGACAGATCCCCTAGAAATCCACTCACTTTCACAGGATTGTCCCTCTATCCTTGGATGCCTTGAAACTCCACAGGTTCCCCTTTGTCTCCAAGGGAGCACCTCTGCTTTCTCAAAAGCTGAACATTGCTGCAGTTGGTAAGTGGAAAAAAGAAAACACATTAGGATGGTACAATTCAGTTTTGTTGACTCTCCTGGCAAGTTGTAACCAGTTCCAGAGGTTTTTTCCATGGCCCACTAACCAAACATTAGTCTATAAAGCAGTCCAACAGTGGTATTGGTTTTCTTAAAGACTAAGAAGTTCTTGTTGTACATACCAAATTTGTTGCTGATATGATTTTATAGCTTGACTTAAAGCAACTGCTGAGCAAATAAAGGCACATTAAAATTTAAGCCACTGAATGACAACTGTAGACATGGCCCTTGCTTTCATTTATGCATTAATTATCCTGGCCTAATAATGTGGACAGCCCAGAATGAACGCCCAAGAGCTGTAAATTAGGAAGGACCAGATCTTCCAGATGTTCCCAGTTGTCACCAGCCAGGTGCATTGCAAAGGCTGCAGTGCCTCACGTTGTTTGCCACCACCTTCCTACACAGAACTGCCACCCATCTCAACAGCCAGCTCAGCTGAGATTTATTGATGAAAATTGTACAAGGGATCAGATCAAAGCTTCCCCATGCAGGTGTTTTGGGATTTTACCCAATTCCTTCCTGCTGTTTTGCTCCAACTTTAATTTCTACCTTGCACTTTCTCTGTTCTGCTGATGAGCAATAATTTAGGGCAGTTCTGGAAGTGCCTTCCTTGTCTAAAGGGAAGAAGAATCCCATTCAAAGCTAGGAATTTATCTACATCTTTCTCAGTTTACTGATTAGCCCTATGCCTAAAATATCTGATACAGCATTTTGGAGCCCCACAGCTCCATATCCTATTCCATGGATATGGAATCTTACATTTTTGGATGCTGGGTGAGGGTAGTGTCCCCACGAGTGAATATGCTTGAGGAGTAGAGTTGGTCTGCCATACCCAGTCATAGCTTGAAGGGTTTATTTTCTGCCCTGCATCATAAACCAAACTGATGCAGCAAATGCCATAGCTGATCACATTCCTAATCTTTATCTATTTGTGTGGCTCCCTCTCTTGCTCAACTCTACTGCTACTGTTTAGTAACCATCACCTGTAATACTGATGTTTCCAAGGGGTAAATTGTTCCCTTTATAAAGCAGAAGAAACAAAACTGATATATTCACACAGCCAGTGACAGCCCCAAATGGGGTGATGCTGGTGCTAGGAGTGTGTGCAGACAGAGACTTTCCACTGTTATTCTATTATTATTTCTATTTGTTATTCTATTTCTAATCCAGTCTAGTTTCACAGAGGTGGTATCGGAGTTGATTACGTTCTCTGAATAAGCAAAATATCCAAGTGAAGAAATTAACCTTTTGAAAATCATATTTTTATAGATATTTGAAATATTTCAAGCAAGAATTAAACTTTTAAATTGGTATCTGTATCAACTTCAACACCAGTTATTTCATTCCTCATGCAGCTTACCTCTTTGATCACAAAACTTGTGAGCTAGTCACACTACATCAGTGCAAGTCAGACTCTAATGAGAAAAGCCTTGAGGCTGTGGACAGTGAATCTGAGTAGTACCAAAGTAGTTTTTAATTTTTGTCTTAATATTTTGATTTATTATTTTTTTTTTAATCTTAAAAGATTGGTTCTTGAATTAGTTCTGCTAATACTTAGCTTATGAACAAATATACCATAAATTCCATCCTTCAAAATCTTTGGGAAACCATTACATTTTTAATGTTTGGGTTGTTTTTTTTTCCAGTTTCCCATGGGAGCATTACCCATTGCAACTTCATGCCATGTATTTTACAAGGGTTATCCTCAACTTGCTTTAGCATCACCACTGGGAAGCAATTGTGAGCAATTCTATCAGGTGCAGTGTTAGTTTACCATATGGCAATGGATCTGCTTCTATCATGTTCAGGAGGCATTCAAACAACAATGAACTCCTGTGAATGCACAGACCTTTGGCCCAAGGTAACCATGGAGAGAACGTGCTGAATTCCTCCTGATGACAGCTCCTCAGAAAGGAGTGTGACCCTGTGTGGCTTGGCAACAGGCTGGGCAACACACTGCAGCACGTGCCCAGTTGTAATGGTGTGCTCCAGGACTTGCAGAACAGGGCTTCTTGCAGTTTTTAAACAAAAATGTACACATTATCAATTTTTTAAGCTCTAGCACAAGTTTCAGGGTAAAAATTTCATGAAAATAAAACATGATTTAATTTTTTTTTTAAATAAAACAAAAAAAATAGACAAAATGTTGTGCCTGTCCCTCGTTTCTGCCAAGGGAAGGAAAAGAAAACCAACTGCAGGTCAGAGACAGATTTTCCTGTGCCGTGAACTATTCTGTTTTATCAGTTCAGTACACCTTTTCAACCTCTTTTCTTTATTGCCTGGCCCTGCACTCACCAGCAGGGTTACTACTTGCTCATCCCAGAAGACAGTATGACCAAGAGTGCAGGATTTGGCCACTATTTCTGTATTTGATTCATTTTACAACTGAGTCTTTGCTACCAACACGAAGCCCTAAATTCTGAAAATAGCCCTGGTTTTGCACTTCAGATGTTTATCAGGCAAATGTTACCTTAAAATTGACCAAGTTAATGGCAATATTTTACAATTAACAAGAAGAAAACACTCCAAAACTAACTCCTTTTTGTAGACTATTTTAATAAAGGGATTATAAAACACAAAAGAGAGAGAGACAGGTAACCCGAGATGCAATTTTGGAATGCAAACTTTTAGTTCAAATGTGCAAGCTTGAACTTAACAAATGTTTAAAATATTTGAGTTTTTCAAACGGTGCCAAAATAAACCATGTCTTTTCTAAAGACTACATATTTAGCTAGGCACTGGCAATGTAAATCTTTCAACCATTTCAAGTATTTGTTTAAAAGCCTCCCAGAACACGTGTGCTCCCAACAAAACTGAAGAATGAAATGTTTAGACCGCCGAAGCTCAACAGGTGACTTAGAATCAACCTAATATTAGAAGACCATTTTTTGTGTTTTGGACTAAGGAATACATTTTATTTACCCGTGCATGAGAAGAACAAACAGAGGAAGTCCAGTGCTGCAGACCTAATGTGAAATGGTACAGTGATAAGAGTCAGTACCTGTAATTCTACGACGACAGCAAGCCCAGTATCAGAGAAATTGCTGGTCAGTGATCTCAGGTGCCTCACAGGATATCCTTGCATGGGAGGAAAATCTTCTGGGGTACAAATTAAAAAGCAGCAGCCTAACAACCTAATAGCCTTCACCTCTCTAAATGGAGGAGATAAGAACACATAGAAATCCTGAGGATTAGACAGCAAGTTCATTTGTGTATGTGGATTAAAGATGCTGAAACTCTCGACAGCCTGATAAGAATATTTATCAAGCCATTTAATTTGAAAATGAAGGTATCTTGTAAAACATGCTGTGATTGGAAATAAATAAATAGATAAGTGCACCTACGACAGGATATTGACATTACTAAACTATTTCAATATGATGGCTTATTTATAAAAGCAGTTTTAATATTCCCCTACATTCATTATGAACTAATGAATCTTACTTTCTTATGAATATATTTAAAGAGGAATCGGGTTGACTTCATCTACAGGACTCCACTAACAAGGCTGAGCTGGCTCTGAACTTTGCAAATATCAGCAGTTTTCCCAACACTAGTAGAGAAAACCAAACCACCTATTTTGGGCTGTGGGCTGAATGAAAAACAGAACTAAATGACTAAAGGTCCACAGTTCTTTGCTGTTAAAGTTGATTTGTCACAATATTGTTAATTAGTGAGGGCTTAGTGAAGGCTTACTAGGAATATAATTACAGTGCTGAAAAGCATTAATAACGCTCTTATCCCAAGCCAAGATGATGCTATTTACATATTTTACCCTGGCATATACCAGAAATGGTTCCCAATGCAGAACGTGCTGCAGGATCATCAAGAGAAACAAAAAATCTCATGGGGAAAGGACATTTCTGAGTATCCCAGTGCTCTTCAAGACATCAGGAACACTAACTTTGAGTCTTGCATCTGGGGAAGAATAACCCTGTGTCCCAGTACAGGCTGGGGACTCACCTGTTAAGAGTGTAGCACAGGACAAGGGACAATGGTCCATATGTCCAGTGACAGGACAAGGGACAATGGGTGCAAACTGGAGCATCACAGATTCCAAAGAAATTTAAGGAAAAACTTTCTCATGGTGAGGGTGACAGAGCAGTGGAACAGGCTGCCCAGGAGGGCTGTGGAGTCTTCTTCTCTGGAGGCATTTAAAACCCATTCTTGGGTGACCTGCTCTAGGTGGTCCTGCTCTGGCAGGGGGGTTGGACTGGATTATCTTTCGAGGTCCCTTCCAACCCCTAACATTCTGTGATTCTGTGATTTTAATTTGACCAGGAATTTGACCAGCATTGCCTATGGTGAGCCACCTTTCATCATGAACTGCTGCTCCACTGGGAGGCAAACAAATTGCTACTCCTGGTCCATAATCTGATGCAATCTCATTTTTCTCTCATAAATTAGGACAGAAGTAACAATTGCATTTTTCTGCTATATAGAGGCAGGCTTCTTTCCATATTCAGAGCCCTGTAGAGACATCAATCAGTTCCCAATGAATAAGCTATTTGATAAGATCCAATTAGCTCCGTTATCATTATCACCTATTTATACTCACCAGACCAGAATTCTGCCCTTGTTACACAGAAAGGCAAAACTCAGAGTGGGTTCAACAAGGCCAGAAATTCGCTTGAGGGGACTAAAGGCTGGGCCTGCATTACTGGACCTGTGTGACTTTTGCTGTTCCCTTCAGCTGGTGAAGAAGCGAAAGTGTTTTGACATTAGCAACACAGATGCTTTTGTAAACTCCCCCAAGGAGCCCAGGCACCTCTTCAGGAGCTGCATACCTTTTCTGACTGTCACTAAGGGATTTGTAAAAGACCACACACCAGGTTGTTAGCAAGGAAGAGTGAGAACCCAACTGTTTCTGAATCTTCACCTCTCAGCACAGTAAATTTTCCAAGGTCCTTTTCAAAGAAGAAAAACATTCTCTTAATTTTTAAAATCAACACCTAATTTATGTATGAATCACAGTAATTAATCTGCAGGACGATAAAAACTGCCAACTAAAAAGCACACTGAATTTCAGGCTACTTTGTACAAGACTTAAGACAGTCAGGAAAAAATTTTTCACCTTAGGTACAACGTGTCAAGTGGAAAATTATGAAGCAAAATCATTACCTAATCTTATTGAACCAGGTATTACCCACAACCAGATGTACCTGACATCAAGATGGCTTTTTCCTGTCTGATCCTATTTTCCCAAACAAAGCTAGCAGGCACAAGAGGCTGGATGTCAAACAGTCCTGCTAGATGAAGCCTGTGCTCACAAGATGATTCATTTAGAGTTGGAAAGGCTTGGGGCAAGGTGAGGAGCTCTTGATGCTCCTGCAGGACAGAGGAACGTAGCACATTCATTGATGGAAAACAAGCCCTGATACAGTAACCTTGCATTTCTAAAGTAGCAAACAAGCTTCCTCATCAAATCTGCCAAGGAGTAAGAGGGAAGAACTTTACATTGAAAAAGAAGTAGCTCATAATTAGATTAAACCAAGTTAGATTAAAACAATGGGTAAGAATAAATGTATCATTTTCACAGTGAAAGTAAGATACCTTATTGTCCTACAGAGATGTCTGTCATCCCAGAGCTCATATTGTTCAACTTAACTAAGAAACCACCTTGAAAAGGAGGGTAATTTGGTATCTCCTATCACCATATTCAGCATGGAGATTATACTATCAGATCTATCATCAGACACTATCATTGGATGCTGATGATGCTATGCTACTATGAGTAGTAAAGATGAGCTGTGACAATAGAGCTCATGGGCACCAGGGAATGCACACTAAACCAGCAGATGACATTGAGTACTCATAAATGCAAAGTTATGTGTTCAGAGAACAGTTCTGCCTTCATACACCCCGTGATGAACTCGGAGCTGGATATTGTAACTGGGGAATGAGATCTGGAGTTGTTGTTGTTATTGCAGGAATAGGAATTCCAAGAAATCATCTGTCATAAAGAGAACCCAATGCTAAAAATTATTACAGATAGCATAAGCTGTTTAAGCTCAGAATTTGTCCGTATCTTGAATACCAGGCACAAATCTGGTTGTATCTCAGTCAAAACAATGCAGAACTGGAAAAGAACTCCATTAGCATGACAAGGCCAATGGAAAACACAAGACAGCTTCTTTACAAGAGACTAGGGGTCCTGCCTGGAAAAGAGATGGTGGGGGAAGGATGCCAAATACATACAGTCACAAGGCATACAGAAACAATAAGAGGAGGGAATGGTTGCTCACTGGTTCTCTAATACAAAAAAGCAGGTGATAGCAAATGAATTCAGCTGGTTTATAAGAAACAAAATGGAATATTTCTTCACTCTGCATCATTAACTGCATAAGTCCTTACGACAGGAACAAGGAGATTCTAAAAGTTTAAATGGATTCAAAACTAGGTCATGAAAAAATGCTTCAAAGTACCAAGACACCACCTCTATCTCACCCCTAAATAGGAAATCTTTGGGAGACAGGTCACTAGTGCTGGCCTGACTTTATACCCTTTCCTAAGCATCTTCTATTGGTTATTGCCAAAGGCAGTCTTCAGGCTAGGTGGATTTGTGCTCTAGCACACTACTTTAGTCCTCACCTTTTTGTCTTTATTCCTTCCTCACCAATTCCTTAGCAGAAATGGTTCCACAGCACTGACAGCTCAGGAGATCTTGTCTTTCACTTAATGCACTAAAGCTCAGTGAGGACAGAAGGAAAAACTGCAGCTGAGTTGCCCAAGCACTGGACAGCAAGCAGCACACTAGAGATAAAGAAGGGGCTGGAAGATGGGGGGGTTACAGCTCTCTGGTCTGGAAGCATTAAACTTTCTTCTCATTGAGCAGGTGAGGGGAGACTCCAGACTCACTGCCTATCTTAGGATTGATCAAAGGTCACAAAGGAGCACTTCAGAAGTTTCTAGAAGTGACTTGGATAAATTTGGCGTGGAGGAATGCTACTCATCTCCCTGCAGGGAGTTTGGTTTGGTCAGCTAGGAAACTAGGAGCTCAGGCCTGTGATGAAGGTTTAATGTGGAAGTATTTGAGAGGCATTGAAATGTCTCCCCTTATCCAAAATTAAAAGGTCTTTTTAAATTTTTTTTTTAGCTAAACTGCCCTACATCTGTACAAGCAAATCTTAAGACACAAGACAGTATGACAACATTAAATACAAATCAGAGCAGGCAAGTGGAAGCCTTAGGAGCTACATCCACCCTACCTGAGCTGGCTGGTTGTGGGAGTAGCTTAAAGCCCATCGTGTTCCTAAGATCATTATTGAATTTGGGCTGCTGACAGATTACAGCTGCCTTCTTGAACAGGTTTATACGAGTGCTGACCTGACCTTTCTGCTCACCTTTAGTCACGTGGCAAAGACACACTGAATACAGAGGGATGTTTGGGTCAGCAATATAACTCTAGGTCCACCTCTCCTGTATCTGTACACTCTATAATGTCTACATAACCCAAATTTTCCTTCTCACTCCTCAACTTCTCCCCTCCCTGTAGAATTCTAACCTTCAGACTTTGAGTTCAGTCCCAGGGCACTTCAGAAGTACACAAAGCAGAAGGCTGGCAGTCTGGCATCAAAATCCACCTGTATCCTACCTTGCAGAGCAATCAGAGGTCTAGAAGCAGGCAAAAAGTCTTGCAGGGAAGTGGTGAGGGACAGTTTACACTGGAAAGGTGATTTTTTTTGACTCTCTAAGGTGGTTTCTGAATATTGGAGAGATGTTCCCTCATAGGAAAGGACAGAGGAGTGACTAAAAACAATACAAGAAACATTCCCCACTGTCTGAGATACTGTACAATGTCACAAGGCTTTCTTGTTTCAATTTATTTTTCATGTATGCTGAAAATGCCATGTACTAACAGTAGCTATTCAGCCCTGGTATGAAGCTACACATGGATCCTTCCCTTAGATGTAGCCACAGTCATTAGCTACAATTCAGTAGGCTATAAGTAAGGGGAAAAAAAAATCTCCAATGTACTTAGAGATATTTCTCAAATATGAACCTACTTTATCAATTAATATCTTTAACATAAAAAGACTGAACTGCTTGCAGCCTCACAAATAACAGGAGGGATTTAATTTTGAAACTGCTTTGCAGGTTTTTGCACCTGAAGCCTGCAGTATTTGAAAACATGATCAAGCTGTGCCTTGCAGCAGACTATAGTCTAGTAAGAGCGAGAGGACAGACTGTTAAAATAAGCACCTACATCATTTTTCACAGTACACAGTGCCACAATGCATCTGCTTAAAAACAAATATAGGTTCGCAGTGAAACATTTCAACAAATCACAGAACTCAGCAGCAAAGTAGTTAAACATTTATGATTTGATTTTATCTCAGCTTGGAATGTCGCTGGAGTGTCCCACTTCTAACAACTGTTTGCTAAGTTAAGGCTTTAGTGTTTACACAGTGCTGAATGAAGCAGCCTGGTCACCAGATGTGAATGCTTCCTTAGACTAGAGCTTTCAATCAGATCACGGTCCTAATGGTCCCTGCTCCAACCTTCTTCCTCAGGACGTCCACCAGCCTTTCCAACCTGAGAGGGGGCAGGGGAGAAGGAGAGGAGAGAAAAAAAAAAAGGAAGCTAACGTTAGGAATGTTCTGGCTGAAAGAGACAGTGTTTGCACTGAACCAAGCTGTCCTGGTGGTGGTCATGCTCAGAAACAAAGCACTACTGTAAAAGACAGACATTAGGGGAAAATGCAGACAACTTAGGGAGAACTTTTTAACCCACAACCAAACCCATCTGCAGTCAGTGATAGACATCAACTCACTCTTCTTTTGTAGTGTCTGCAATATCTGAGGTCCCCATGAGGCATTAACCCAAGGCTGCTCAGCAACCCTGTGGCACATGCACACTTCAGTGTAAGCTGGACATTCAAATCCTGGACTTTAGAAAACACAAGCGGTCCGTGGCTCTTGTTAAAGGCACCACTGAGCTGCTGTTTCCCCTTAAAAAATACCCTGCCCCTTACCCAACAGATACTGTCATGGTCCAGTTTACAAATGTTTGCCTAAAGCCCCATGCGTTTTGTGTCAAAAGCTTTTCCAAAATACAAGACAGGTTCCTGAGGATGTGGATGATGATATTTTGAAGGTGACCTGTATGATTATTACACAACTACAGTTGTCTAAGGAAGACAGAGTCCCCTAATCATCTCTTAGTTTTAAGGCACAGGTAATAAGCACATCCAGCAGAAACTGGCTTCATTTGTTCCATCCTTTGTTAAAACACGTAGGGCTAAATTTGTTCTGGTTTTCCATTTGCACACGTTTATCTTCAGCACTCCAGTAATGATGCATTCAAGGTATTTCTTCAATTTACTTATATTTTATGGAATCCTTCACAATGGAAGCTTTCCCACAAATAAACTATATAAAAGCAGACACTGTGTGTAGTAGAACACTTGTCCAGCATATTATCTACACGATTTCCATAATGGATAAAGAGTTGCAGGCTCAAATAACTGCGTTCATTGTTGCAAAGGTGACCATTTTTTCCTATCTAAAAGGACCTTTTTTTTATATATATATTATACAACATGAGGAATGCAGATAGGAATAAAAATAACACAGCTTTATCAACGTTGCAAAAGTAATTTTATCTCATGGATGCATTAGTAACTCCAGTGCAGGAAAGCTAGTTAACACATCTTGGATTTATTGCCACGAGTCATGACTAATGCACACGATACAAATTGCAACGCTCTTGTTTTCCAGGAACCACCAAGCACCATGAAGCTACACCTTTCATTGTACTCCCCAGATGACTTAATTCCTGAAATGAGATTAAGAATTCACCGCCCTAATGTAGTTATTAGACACCAGGAAATGTAGGTGGGAAGTACATCTGGTTCTAGCTGTTCCACAGGGACTCTAACGGATGTTTTCTGGGTTCTTAACTCAGTTACTTATAGGTCATATTTTCCTCAGTCTCTGTTACTGAGAAGTTTCCCTGTTAAATCAATTGTTAGTCCATCTGCAATTTCAGAAGGCAAGGGCAGCTCAGCCCTTGCTCTTAACAGCCTGTATGTATGCTCAGAATCACTTCAGCTTTCCCAGACACTTCAGCCATCACTGGAGTTCTCTCACACCAGCACCCTCTCTAACATGCTTCAGAGACATAAAGCACTGGACAAACAGAAGCATTTGAGCTGCTGAGATCATGGCTTACTTAAATCAGTGCTCAGTTGAAAAAGAAATACTGTGTGACGTATGGAGGGAAAATGACTTCAGTAATTGAAGTCAGACATAGGTTGGAGGTCACTGTTTACAAAATGTCCTGCAACTGGGCTTAGATGTGCACCACTCTCTGCCCAAGCAATGACACTGCACACCCCAGCAGAACAAGTTAGTGAAAAGCTGCCCATGTTTGAAGAGAAATACCACTGGGATGAAAGTAGCTGTCTTCTGTTTAACCTTGAAACTGTCAGGCTTCATTGAAAATAATGAGGCTTAACAATCATAGCTTCTGCTTTTCAAATGAATGATGACTGAAATCATCAAAACGAGGTATCCTGCACCAAATACAAACGGTGCAGGGCTTATTTGTCTTTTGTTTCAGTCATGAGTGGATTTGCAAATTTACTTATTCTTTATTAGAAGAAGGAAAAAACAAAGCAGTGGGGGATTAAGAAATCATACCTTTGAAAGAGATTTAAACAATAATGTAAAAGAGAAACTGTAACAGATATTTATAAGATAAAATAACAGAGGGTAAAATTCACCCCTACACACACACAAGACCCAATATACCACTGAAATCCGACTTAAGCCTCCAAAATAATGCTGTGGGCTGAATCAGTGGTTAATAACTCTTGATACAGGCCTCAGGGGGCTTTTCGAAATGATAATCCTGGACTCTTTGTTCACCAAGGGCCCAACTCTGCCATCCTGACTCCCACTACACAACATTTTTCTTTGTGAGTAAGAAAAAGCAGCTAACATGGTCATTTGTTTCAACGAGGTGCTACCTGCAAGGGGTGAGGGTGGCAGAATCAGCCCTTTTTGATAAGGCTCTGTACCCAGCCTGGTGGGATGCTGCAGCAGCTCCTTTTGGAGGCTGAGCATTTTAATCTGCAGTAAACTGAAGGAATAGTCTTATACCTCAAGATCAAAGGTAACTTAAATATTTAAACAGATGAATAGGAGGTGCTGGGAACCACCCTAAGAGTCTCAGTGTTTGCAGAATTTTATTCAAAATGTGGAAAACGCTGACCTGAAGAAAGCAACTTTAATTACTTTGTGCAATCGTGATCTATCTGCCAGTTTAATTTCACCATATTTTACTTAACTGAAAGCAGTACTACATTTGACTGCATCCCAAGACACAGAGTTAACAAATGATGTATGTCTTCTTGCTTGTGAAGGAAACAGTCCTCACAGCATAAATTAAATGCTCTTCTCCTGAGATCTAAGCACGCTCACTGAACTTGCATCTCAAGAAGCCACCAAACACATCCTTCAAGAAGAAAGTATTTGGGTTTGTATTTTAGGTCAGACAGAGGCAACTCTGCTGCAGAGCTGAAGGTCCAAATGTGCAAGGACAGAAAGACACCTTTAGGAATGTTCAACAAAGCCGTTTCAAATCTAATTCAGCATTCCCACAGAATTCAATTTCTGGCTTAGAGATATTGGGAAATCCCAGTAAGTGACTTTTGCCATTACTTGGTGCTTAAATAATTCAAGAAAATCTGCCCCTTAACAAATAAATTCTCTTAGAAAAGTGCTACGTCAGCATGGTCTACACAAGTACTGTATGTGCACATTCAAAAGGAGTTAAAAAATTACATATAAACTATAGGAACAAACTATGCACTCAGAGGGATATCTACAGCTTTGGTTTCATTCATACTGCCTTGTACATATCCAAAGTCAAAGCGTCCGGTGTTTTTTGGGATAGACAGAATTTGTATCCATGAAAAGTACAAAGATGAGAGCTAGAAATATTCTCTATCTACACTATCTACTTCTGCTCCTCTCAGTGCTTCCATGGAATGGGAAAATAATAAAACCCCACAAATCAGGCAAGGGGACATCTGGTCCCTCAATATTTTTCTTAGCAGAACAAGCATTGTTGTGAAGAGTCTTGAATTTCCTCAACACAAATTGGGAATTAAGCAGATGAATCTGCTTTAATATAGAAATAAAAAAGATGTCCTTGAGGGGCTTGCTGCTATGATATTACCAGTTAGAATATGTACTTTAAAAAGCATTGCTAAGCTTTAAGAGAAGGTCCACATCTTTAGACCAAGGTTACCTAAGCAAGAATGCTGTTTGGTGTCTTCCCCAAGAAAAATTCTCAACCATTTTCAACCATTCCAGTTGTTTCTAATCCTGTTCTCTTATCACCTACACATACATCTGACAGGATGGCTGCATGGAGTGTATGTTCTTATATAGAGTGATCTCACATAGCTCCTGAACTGCTTGACAATCTACTTTGGTTTTTTAGCAAAGCCTCACAGAGCTTTACTCGCTTGAGTATAAATAATTTTAGCATCAGTCTCCATAAAGCAGACTTAAAAACCTTACTGACAGAGAAGTTTGTTCCAGGAGCCCTGAAGCTGGATGTGTAGTTGCAAAAATGTTACATACTGGTCTCTACTGCTGACTCATGCACATTTTTGGCTCGCTCTCCTCTTTCACATATTTTACTGGAGAAGTCCACCTCTAAACTGTGGCTTGTGATCAGTAAAAACTGCACTGGGTCAATCCCCATTCTTCCACACTGCTCCATCTGCCAAAGGACAGCAGTGGCCTTTATCCACAAGTTCTGAATAGCCCAGCTACACAGTCACAGAGTGATCTTCCAGGGCATCATGCCTCAGAAATAGCCCAAATGGATATTCAACTGCAAGAAAAGGGCATCCTTCAAGCAGGTTATGTCCTAATCTGCAAAGCAATATATAGACTAGATGAAACAATAGCTTCTACCTCTAGATGGAGAAGTTTAGAGACTTGGATTTTGAAATACTATACAAAGGCTTATGAACCTAAACTATAACCCTTGGTTATCTTTCCAGTTGATAAGATTAGGCCCAGGCTATGAAGATGGCCTTACTTGAGCGACGTCTGGCTTCTTGTGGAATGTGTTTTTCTAATGCTAATTCCCTTTAGAAACCAAGCATTTGAAAATCTATCAGGTAACTAAAAGGCATTGGACAAAAGCATTACAAGCAGTTTAGCAGCAGAATTCAGGGAATAAGTGTTTGGTGAGTGGTCATTCAAACAAATTTGCTTAATTTTATCTCAGAACTAAAAAAACTTCTTTCCCTCTCCGCTCCTTCAGTCTTCCTCTTGCATATAAACCATGAAATCCTAAATGGAGTATTCATTTTCAGGTGTTTTCTGCAAAAGTCAAGGAAGGAAACAACACAGAGAAGAGAGTCTACACTGGTATTGCACAGAAACCAGTCACTTGGACAGGATCAGTTACTCAAGAGACTAGAGGAAACTGGTTCAGCTCTATGATCTGTGTGAGGGAACTAGATCCCAGCTGCTCCCCTCTCAGTGGAGTAGCACTGTGCTAACACCGGGTGCTGGTGTGGCTTCTTCTCAGTTTCCAGTGTTGTGGCAGCTCCAATTGAATGATTTGTTGTAGTATTCACTGTATCAAAGCCTGGAATGTAAGGGTATGACCTCACAGAGAGTGACCCATCTACCACGCTACAGAGGCATTGCCTTTGTACCTCTTGGTGGTTCAGTGAATCTTTAATCATTCTTATTCCTTAATTTGGGTATTATTTTTGCCATTTCAAAAGCCTGCCTTTTGAACAATAATGATTTTTGATCGACTCACTAAAAACCACTGCCAATTGCATTTAATGGCCATACACCAGTCTGTAAAAATTCCTTCATAAATCATCATAGTGGCAGTGACGTGTGCTTCAGATGCATCAGGCTGCCACTCTCTGCTCAACAAAGTTCCCTCTGCACCTTTTGGATCAGAGACTGGATGTCTTTCTAAATGATGTGCTGGAGTCCAGCAGTGGTTTTAAACCTGATGCAGGAATGGTGAGGTAAAATTTGGTGCCCTGTGTTACAGGTGGCTGGACTGACTGGTATTAATGGTCCTTTCTGGTCTTAAAACACAAGTCTTAGAGACTGATTTAGCAGCATCAGTGAGCTCTAAACTGTGGTAGACCACAGTGTTGAATCTAATCACTCCAGGCACCGCCGCCAATTCCTGCCTGCCCAACAGTTTGTAATGTCACTCCAAAAAGTATGTTCCATTAAACTTACAGGCCTTAAATTTGGCAGGGCAAACCATTCTGCCTCTGAAAAGCACTGTCACAAAACAAGCATTCCTATTAAATCCCTTTCAGCGTCTTTTCAAACCAAAAGAGTAATTCTGTGTATGATTAAACTTAGAAGTAAATACAGCCAGTTGGGCTCCTGACAGCAGACATATTTCAAAATAAACCTGGCTTACACAGGCCTTGGCTAAAATATTAAGCCTTTATCTGTGGTCCACAATAACTAATCTTGTCAAATTGTTTGCTCTCTACCTTCTGTTTGGAAGATTATGAGCTAGCTCACCATTACTATTCACCTTGTGCCATCAGGAGCAGCAGGAAAAGTGAGTGGTAAACACAGTTGGACTGTTGTGACAGCATTTCACCCTACTTTGCATTGATGTAGATTGCTACACAGTGCAGGATAATACAAAATCAGAGCTTTGCATCTGTGTTGGATTTAATACCACCTTGTGAAAGGTATCACTCCTTTGCTTTCAAATGCTTTCTCAAGACAGAGCACTCTGATTGCTTAAAATAAACAAGGTTATGACAAAGAAAAATAAACCCTGAAACAAGGATGCTGTATTTCAGTACATTGAGATCTACAGCATGCTTATCATATAGACCAGGCTCTTACTATTGGGTGGAACATTCACACCTGAGCATGTGGCAGATACTAAAGGATTAAAAAAATAACAATATTTGAGATAGAGAATATATCAGCATACTTAAGGCCAAATGATACGCATCAGATTCTTTAATCAAATCACAGAATTTCATCTAATTATTCCATCTTCAGTCCCACAGTTTATATGCCAATTTTATGCAATGTTTGCTACCTTTGTTTGTGCTAGAAAAGCTTTTCTGCAACTTCTGAATTACTTTTGGCACTGACAATGGCTGTTTCCATGCATTTGGTGTCACTTTTTTAGTCAGTTTTGGGTTGTTCTAAATCCCTCTTCAGGAATATTTTAAAGCAATGTCAAAAATCAATGATCTAAAATGAACAGTATCTCAAACCTGCTCAAAACAGTCAGGATTCCTCATGAGAAAAATATTCAGGAGGTAGGACCAGAAGATTAATATCCATTTATGGATATGTAGAGAATGGGGATACTAAGAGACTCTAAACTTTAGAGGTATTAGTCTGAAATTGCCACATTACACCTTTCTGTGTTTTTCAGACAAGCCTTCCTTCTAAGGCCAGGTCTGAACCTCTCAACGGTCAAGGCAGTCTCACCTCTCTTGGGCATGTTGAGGTCAAATCCTGCTTACAACCAACTTGTAAAGTTGCAAATACCAGTGTTCTACTCGGGCTGTTTCTCGAGCATCTCCCATCAAAGCACAACTTTATCAGACTCCTCTGGATATCATAAACAATAAAGACAACAGAATTTTTTTTCTTGTCTCCACAAGTATTTTACACAACTGGACAAAGACTTGCTGGTTCTAGGCAGCTGTCAGTTATATTCCACCTTCCCAAGGTGGTTCCATCCTGGTAGTGACTGAGAGTAATGTGGAACTTGTGGAGAGAAAATTCCTTCCCAGGAATCATCACCAAAACCCCCCACTTTACCTTAAAAATAATACTTTTCACATGGGTTTCATGTATTTCAATAGATTTGCCTTCCTGGCATAACTGATATATTGTCCAAGCTGGAATGTCTTCTACATCACTGAGAGATCATGTAACAATGGAAATAGTTTTGGATGTATGAGAAAAGCATTTCATTTTGCTCCCACTTGTGATAAATCCTTCCTAAGGGGCTCAGACTGGTAGGTGAACTCCCCACCCCTCTAGTGTAATCCAGCATTGCCCACAGACCTCTCCTGGTTTCAGGGCGACTCACACTTTGTCATGCTTCTGAAAAGTATTTCCAGAAGAAGTAAGAGCAGTCTTCCCTCAGCAGTGGATTAACAAAAAATCCATGGATGAAACCCCCTCTCCTCCTCTTAATGCTTGCATTATGGCAATGTTGCCATGGAGTCCCCTATGAAGGGATAAACCTACAAGAGTTGCGTAACTACTCATTTACACACACACAAAAAGGCTTTTTAAAATACCAGATGAGACTTAGCATCACGGCCCAAAGTGTCTTCTACACACATGTAGTGCTCCTTAAAATACTTCATAGGCTTTTTGCTAGGTTATCAGCAATTTAAGGCTGTTAAGTTAAAAACAAGCCTTCCCACTTCTATGCTTCAGTAACCTCTCTCCACTAGCCAGCAGACAGACTGTCTCCAACTGTCTTCTACACCATTCTACCAAGACAATTCACATTAGGGTTTTTTTTGTTTTGGTTTGTTTTTTTCAGCAGCTTTCTAGGCCTATTTTGCTCCATGCTCCTCATTGCTCGACTGGCGATGAGCTTCTCCTCCTAGTCATGGGAGGTGAGTGAATCCCCAGGCAAGGCTGACTCAGGAGAGAAACAGTGGACCTTCAGTCAGTTTGAGGACACTTTAATTCTTCTGAACTGGTGAGCTTGCAAAGTCAGGCTTTAGTGACAATTCTGCCTGATGGTGACAGGAATGGGATTTACCATAGGAGAAAAACTTCTTTATTTCTGCTGCTGAAAGCTAAAAACTTGGCTTTAAATCAAGACTCGTGAAATTCTTCAAAAGCACAAAGATATTTTCTCAGTGTTTACAACTGGAGATGTGTGAAATTTCTTGTGTTGAGTCCACCACTGAGGTATAACCTTTCGTCAGATGTAGCTGTGCATCTTTTACATCCTTCAAACATTTTACGATTATCTTATCAAAACTGAGGTGATAGAAAGGGGTACATTATGAGAATAATGTCCTAACTACAATGCTTTCATTATGCACATCTTCAATATCTGCAGCATCTTCTATTCAAAGGCTGAATACCAATACTTTCTATGGGCAAAAATTCTATAATCTTAAATTGAAATTACAATATTTGCTCCTAAATATTTATGCCTTCCAACAATTCAGTGCTTAGATCCCTATCCTGATACCCATATCACATACAGCAAAAATGTAGAAGCTGAGCAGTGTAATGATGATGTTAAAGCTGTTGTAGGCTCTCAGGAATACAACTGATGTTGCCTTTCTACTAAATATTGTTAAAAAAAAATAAAAGCCTTATGGAAAAATCTGTCTCTTAATTAATGACTCAGCATTAGATGAATTAGATGAATTTTTTTCTCAGAGAACCAGGCCCTCCCTGCTTCACTAAAGGTACACTTAATTTTAAGCAGTGGAAAAATGGAAATGATTTCAAGTTTGCTTGACCTAGTCAGTTATTTCTATCTGTTGCTACAAAGAACTGCTCCAACAATTCTCTAAAAGATGAGACGTAATTCAGAAGCTTCAGAAAGCCTGGGCTTTCTTTTTGAGCTGCTGCACATACATTTACAGTATTCAATCTTTTGCATATGTTAAGAAACAGTATGAGTATTAACAGCAAGAACCACAAATTTATTTTTATTCCTTCAGCCAAGCCACAAATAAATGACTCTTGCAAACAAACCAAATACTATTTAGTAACGGCAATGTAAATGCCATGGGCTTATTTTATTTGGATATAAAATATTAAAGTAAATGATTATTTGCTGTGACACTCATTTTATCGCCTTGGAAAAGAAAAAAAAAAGCAAGTCTGAGAAAAGTTTTCTTACTGTTCTTCAAGGAGCAGTCAATCTGCTGTTCAAAGTTATTGAATCATTTGTCATAGAATGGTTAACTCTAAGCTTACAAATACTGTGGGAGCGTGCTTCTTCCTATTGGGCAAACAACTTCAAAATCTAATTTGTTTGTGTTATTTGCCTTACTAAATATTAGTCTTTGCAAGTCTTTTTTACACCACTGATGTTAACTAAGCTAACATTCTGATTTTGTTCTGAAGTATTCCACAACAAGCTGATATTATACAATACAAGCCCAGGAGCGAGCTGATCCAGTTTACTGAGTATACTCAGTGTATTTTGCTACTGATAAATCAATAAAACCATGTTGTAATCTACAAACTTCCATCTCTGTGAAGCAGCTATAAGCAAACTGTAAATGAACACACAGGTCAAAAATTGGGATGTTGTGATTCTGTTGACTCTGAAAACATTTGACTTTCATAGAGTACGTCTTAGTGTTTGAGAGAATGAAGTTTCAGCACTGCTTATATTTTCGTGAAAGGCTGAGGTGATAAATATTCAAATGATGATAAATATTTGTGTTTATATTGTAACTACCCATACTTTAAGAAAACAATATCTGCACTGCAATCCACAATTTACAGAGGTTAAGTAAATGTAAACCATAGCTACACAAAGAAAATAAATACTTGACTTAGACTGTATGCTCAGTTTTGCATTCTTCATCCACGTGAAACTCCCTGCAGTCAATGGGTATCTCGGGTGTGCAAGGAAAATCTTCTCTGCCATTTCCCTTGGTTGGCATTTTTTTGTCTTCATTCCATTAAGGACACCACTGAACATAATCCTGGTATTGATCATAAACCATCAGATGCTAAAGGCCTTGTTATAATTTCTCACACCCAGAATATCCATGATCTGCTCTGGCAATATCACACATAAATGTATAAGACTTGGTACTGGTACCACAAACTGCTCTGTTAACACCTGTCTTCAAATGAAAATGAGGGATCAAGAGATATTTGAATCATTAGTACTACAAAGGGTCTCAACTGCAGTAATTCTGAATATAACAAAATCCATCCTTCAGGACTCTGGTGTCAAGGATGGGATCTGCAGCTCCACACGTGCCCTGGACCAGTGCATTCCTCCTCCAGACTGCACCGAGGGCATGGCAGCACCTTGGGATGGGATTTGCACCAACTAGTTTAAGGAGGAGGGTGCTCCTAAACTAGTCAAACAGTTGTTGTTTTTGTTGTTTGCTTGTTTGTTTAAATCTCTGTCTTGCTTCCAAGTTGTACAGAGGTCCTCAAGCTGCCCTCCTCTAAAACTAACCTGAGGCCACTTCTTAAAATGACACAGATAACACTGGTGCTACCAGTCCCCCTTTTTAAAACAAGTATGAAAAGTTATACTATCAGCTAGAGCATTCAGGCAAGCTAAGGAGAACGTGGTTTAACCCACATCTGCCACTTCTCAGGACAATAGTACACTTCTCTGCTTCTCCTTCTGCTGAAGAAACATCTGAAATGTTATCAAGCCTGAAGGTCTGATTTTGTAGGTGGTGATTGAGAGCACTCACCTGGAAAATAGGAATGAGTGTTCTGATACTGGCTCTGTATTTATGTCCAACAGGCACTGGGGAAAACTCAGAAATAAGCCCTAAAGGAAAGTGTCAGAATCAGGTCTTGCTTCTCAGAGGTGAGTAACCTACTCACTGCTCTCTGACCCAAGAAGCCTGCATTATTTTCTGCCGTGTGGTACTAACCTGAAGACAAGGAATAAAGAACATCCAGACCAAACCTGTGTGGCTAAAACATCCCTCTGAGATACAGGAGATCTGAACCAGGATCTACTCAGAAGAGGAAACATCTCCATTCTGTCACACCCCAAAGGAGTAGCCTGCTCTCAATCAATCTCTGAGAAAACTGGGAGATGGGGGCACAGATGACAAGGAATCTTTTGAAAGAGAACATCTGAAGTCATGATGCTCTGTGCAGACCTCAGTGCAATCAGTGTGCATCACTCTGGTTCAGCTTCTTCATTTGGGTCTCTAAGGCAGCCTGGCAAACAAGACAAAAAGCTAGTTGTTTTGTATTTTTTTCAGTGACAAATTTTCTCACCTTAGATTTGAATACTAGTTCGATATTTTATTTCCTCCAGACCCAGAAAATTGATTTCTCTCTATATGTTGAATTTCTCTGAGTCTGCACATAACCTCACTGTCAATTCTTTTACCACAACAAACAGGTATCTCTAGAAAACATTTTAATTCCTCATTTCACTGTGTGTATTAGTGCCATCTGAGGGGAATTCTTCTGAGAAGAATTCCAAGTATTTAAATAAATTCTGACCCTACTACGTACTGCTTTCAGTTAGATCACACATGACTTTTTCCCACATTTCAATTAGTCTTAATTCCTAAAGCAGACTACTTCCAAGCCTATAGCTCCTAAATCCCATAAATTCACACTGCCTGTTATTGCTACTCTAGTTAATGGTAATATTCCCACAGATGATGTGATTTTCACTAGATCTTGTGTTTCAGACTTTTTCATGTTCCTATTCATGGCCTGCATGCCAAATAAATTTTGCATCAGCTGTGCTGCACTCTGCAAAATTCTTTGGGGTATGTGGTAGTTTTGCGTGTCTGGGAATCTTCCATCTGGCCAGTGTGGGTTTCCTAAACACCATAAAACACTGCCTGTGGAGATTGTGTATCTCTTACAGGCCCCATGGAGCTTATAATCTGCTTTTAATCATTGGATGAGGCAGCCAATACATCAGTCCTCATCAAGCAGGTTTTTTTTTTCCATATTGAATCTCCTTTAATAACTTTTTGATTCAGTTCTGGAGGTCCAGAGCTATTGCTAATTTTCTCTGGTATCTTAGACTGCTACAAGAGTCATCTTCCTCAGTTCCCTATTTACTTCCATAGAAACTCTCTTAACAATTGACTTTTGTGGCTTGTAGCAAGTAAAAGATTCTTTGCATTTTGCCCTCACTTGTTCATCTTTTGAACGTACCCACCAGCATCTGTTTCTCAGTAAATCACAGGTCATCTCCTTTACTGGTACAAATGAATGCAACCCAGTGCAACAGAGTTAAGCCAATTTGCTGTAACTATGAAACTAGCTCAACATCTACACTCTTTAAGTCACCAGAACTTATTTTACATTTTCAAAATGCCAGCACCAATTAAATTATTCCTCATATGATACGAAAAGTTTACCAACTATTCAATCCCAGCAGAATTTCACAGTGGCAGGCTGCATGGTGGTTTTCATTAAAAGCAAAATCACTTTTAACATGTCCTAAATTATTTACTGACATTATTAATATTGATGAAGTTGTACCCCTAGCCTCCAGTACTTAACATGTTGATTTGACATTAACCAGTTTTGTAAGTAAAAAAAGTAGTCTAGTTTTAACAGGTGAGTCTGAACACCTAAATGTAACATCTTAATAAAGTCAGAAATCAAATGATATTTATCGTTTAGAAGGATGGAAATGAAAGAAATGCATCTCTAAGAAGTAAAATAAAGCCAACCAAGTTCTCTAACATTTGGTGGCTCCTCCAAAACAAATAGCTTTAAGTCCTGATGAATGTACAACTTGTTTCTTTTGTGCAGTGCTTCTGCCTGCATTTTCTAATTAAGCAGCTCCATTCTTATCTCCAACAAGTGACTGAACGCCTGCATGCTGCAATGTATACCTCAACTAAACATATGTAGGTATGATTTTTAAAGGGAGATAACTAGTTAACAGCATTTGCCTCTTGCAAAGAGGCTCAATTAGTACAATAATTCAGAAATTTTGCTTTTAGCCTGTTCCCTGCATAGCTGTGCTGTACTGAATATAATCTGCTCACTAAAGATAATCATGTTTGCAGTTAAAAATCTCCAGAGACTTCAGACCCATACATAAAGATACTTATTTCACTCTTTTCTGAGACACTGACCTGTATCCTCATTTAAAAATGAACACCACATCTTTATGTTATTAAATCTTTGTTTTGATCTATTAGTATTCACTAAAGTGCCATTTTATACAACCCTGCACTGAATAGGCAAGGCTGGAGGTAACCATCTGCAGCTTTAGAGTCTGCGTTTGAATTGAAAAGAGCTTTGTGTTTTCATTGCCAAGTTTGATTCTTCCAGTCATTAGACATTCCCCTCAGATCGCATCAATGAAGCGGACTCTCTTACACCCATGTGTTAAATTCTCTTCTCCTCATGGTTTCCTTTGCCAGCTATACTCCAGAAAGACTACTGGGTCTTAGCCACATTCTTCTCACAGCTGTGTTAAAAAAAGAGCATCAGAGCGTTGTCCCCAAATCCATATGTGTATCTGGTCACTCCCCTGTTGGATCGTCACCTCACATTGTGGTGTGATTATTCAAATACTCATTCTTGTTCTTGAACTGCACTGCTCAGATCATTCTGGGAAAGATTAGACCCTCTAGCTAGCACTGAAGAACGTCTTGGATATGCACACAGCTCCAGTGTTTGGAAGGCAGATTAGTTTGATGTGTAGAACAGGGGCACTCTAACTTTAATAAATACTTGTTTCTTATTTATTTACATTTTTTGTATTCTTGTTGTGTCATTGATTGACTCTGATGTCAGCATCATCTAAGAAACTAAGTGAACAGCTACAAAAACAACTACTTACTCAGAAATGCCAGAGGGAAATTCTCGACTACTCAAAAAAAGTTTGTGTTCCAGTAACAATGAAAGTTAGGTGGTCAAAAAACCCCACACCTTAAAAGGTAAAGCAAATGTTATTACAGGTATTTCTTTTGTGAGAGACAGTAATTTCCTTTGCCAAAATCCTCTGCTTATTCAGAATATTTCTTAGTTTTCTTATGCATTCAATCCACTGAAATACTTTACCCAAATTTGTAACTCCCTGACTTCCTCCTTAAAAGAACTCTCCCCAATCAAAATAAAAGGTTTCTTTAATAAACAGTTAAGGACTAATGGAGTAATAATTGTTTTACATTACTTTGATATTTGCTTCATTCCTATCCAGAACTAGCTTGACAAAATGCACAAGCAGCATGTTTCTCAGGTTTATGCTTATTTCTCATAACTGTATATTTTAGCATTGCACCATGACTTGGTGGATTTGTGTTTACTTTTAGAGGATTACATAGAAATTCTACACACGCACCCTCTGCTGCCACCTTACCCAGCTATGTGAGTGTGCAAGTGTGGCTGTGCTCACACGTAGAGAGCTGTGCTTTACAGAGCTGTAGAATCATTAAACTGCAAGCAAAAATAGAAACCCACAATATATAAATTTCATTGAAATTCACTCCAGCTGCAATGCTGTTGCAGAAATAGAAAACATTTCCTGGAAAAAAAAAGCAACCAAAACTAAAACAAACACATAAAAAGTGGCCTCAACCTTTCCTGATAATTGGCTAATATTGATTTGGTATTACATTATAACCTCCTCTGATCTTACTGACATCAGTAGCCACTCCTCAATCCCAGAGGTTCCAGCAGGAAGGACAGGTTTTTAAAATGTCTCGCTTCCTCTGCTGGAAGAGGCATTAATTAATTCACAGCCTTTTCCAGTCACCTTCTTCAGGTCAGCCCCATTTCCCTGCTGGGGCTGCACCAGCTGGCTCCTGGCTTCTACAGCAGGACAAACTTGCAGGGGGCCTGTGGCAATTTGCCAATGCTCCTGGTGAATTCTGTGTTGCTGCCCTAATTCTTTGTTTCTAATAATGAATTAGAAACATTAATTAAATATAGAAAATGATAGTCATAGCCATTCTGCAGAGTGTAGGTTAAAATAGTATCCTGAAGATGATCATAATTGCCTATTGAATAATGTACATGTAGTTATTTACACACATCCCCCAGTTAAAATGTGTATAAACTAGAATAGTACCCTCTTAAACAAGTATAATGGCTATGTTATTAATGTTTCAAAATCAAAATAGGTTAAAAAAATGCTGCTAAATCTGTGTGGTTGCTGAGTGCCAACATCATCTGTTTCACACCACCATCCCTGCTAGGATGGCGAATCATCTTTACAGGCAGGAGCACGCAGTTGCAATTTAGATCTCAAACTGCAGTGAGCTGATGTGAGATGTTCACCCTACTTGAGTATAAAGGGAATTTTACTGTATCCAAGTTTACTGTTTGCTGTTTCCCACGGGGGATAGGTTCTGCAAGTTTTAAAATGCTTCATGTCCTGAGAGAAAACACAGGGCCACTCTTCTGACTTGGATCTCAGTTTTAGAAAGCACCAATTGCAGGTGGGCACATAAAAGGCTGACACGATGGCAGTGCCATGGAGAAGTTACACCTCTGTTTCAAGCTCAGAGTATGATGCTGAATGTAAACACTGGAGTTTATAAGATGATTAAAAAATTCTTTAGTGTTGCCAGAGAAGAGATTAGCAAAGGCATAGTGAACATGTGTCCAAAGATACAAAGTACCTCCTTTTTCAACATTATTTTAATTATTCTAACGAGGTTCTTTCATAAGGAAGCTTATAATTATTTCCCTCTTCTGATTTTAACTGTTGCTACATTCTTCAGATATTTTACTGAATAATAATAAGAAACTACTTTATATAGCTGTTAAAAGTACTTCCCTCCTATGTCAGAATCCAGTTTTACTTGAGCATTTAAAAGAAGTTAAGGAGCCGTGTTACAGAAGCCTATTTAAGCTATGAATCATAGCGTCACATTTGAAATTACAATGAGCATCCTTCTTAAGACACTGCTAATAATTAATACTGCTGTAATTAACACCGAGAAGACTTTCCGTTGACAGGTTTATAAATGGTCAGTTCCTTTTTGAAACAGAGCATCCTACACGTTCAACATAAAAAGCTAATCTAACAAATGAGTTCCTGCCTAATTGCCAAACACTGATTTGTATGAAGCGGTTGAGGTTACAAAGAAATTGGGAATTCTCAGCCTGGTTTCCCTGCTGATGAGTACGAACTGTCTGTGTAGCTCTCCCAGAGGTGTCAGAGGAATCTCTATAGTGTCACACAAGGGTTCTTAGCTCAAAGTAAACACACTTTCCACAAACTCAGCTGCTTAATCTGTTTGCAGGTTGAATTATAAGATGGGGGTGGATGACTCTGGGTGCTGGGAAGACGCACAGAGCATTTCCACAGTTTCATGGTAAAAAGGGCATGCTATTGTCATCAAAAGACTTCACCCAATTGTTTAATTTTGCTATAGGCTCAGTAGTCTGATCTTAGCAATAATGAAAACTAACCTGACCAAAATTTTCCCAAGTAGTTGAGCATGTTAAATTGTGTAAATTCTTTTCACTATAGCAGTGCATCACCAGCACTTCAATTCAGGTTGTGGCTGCACTTCTGCTCTGGCTACCCTGGTTACACAGGAATAAAGAAGATTGCTTCACCAAAAAAAAAAAAAAACACCCCACAAACAAACCAAAAAAACAACCTTTACTTAAATATCTGTGGCTAAATTAAATTAAATTACAACTTTAAACAATGCACAGAAAGGTTTAACCAATATTCTCTTTAACACACAATTATTTTTTATAGATTTATTTTGAACTAAAGATTACCTACTGAAGTTTCAAATATATTTAACTGTGCAAAATAAAGATTGGAATGATTTGCAGTCACTGAAGGTTTTAAAGTAGATGACTGAAAACATGTATTTTCATATATATATCTTAACTAGATTTTATGTAGCTAAAAAAATCAAAATAGATTTTTTTTTCAATAGTACTCAGCATGTATTTTTTTAAACAGGAAGAACTTTAATTAGGTCCTTGCAGCATATTTTAAGCCAATTTCTGGCTACTCTGGAAGAATGCTGTATATATTAAAGGCAAATAGGGGCAGACAGGAAAATTTGTATCAGTTCAGCACCGACCACCTTGGAAGGGGTGAGAGAGGGGTATTTTGCAACTGATGAATGTAATGCAGAGACAAAAAGTGCCAGACTGGGAAGAGGTTCTGACTACATATCTGCCTGTGTCCCAGCAATCAGACTGTGAAAGGGTTATGTGCTACTATGAACACACATGACAATAAGACTTCAGCAGAGATGAACTTCAGATTTTGGAGTTCAATAACCTTTTAACAGGGAATCTTATGAATGGAAAGAGAATACAATCCCTGTTCACTGACTCAGAAACTTCCTGCTGGTTTCAGTGAGATTCTGAAGCCACCCCACACCCATCAGTATTTACTGTGGCATGAAACCTGCCTGATGCCTAACAGACCAAAAATGAAAACCTTAATATTCTACCATGCAATTATAGAGGCAAATACTCTGATGCTATAGGATTGGCATGAGGTAAAAAGACAGTGAAAACCATTCATAGGAGATGGAAACACTTTCTCTCTGCCTTGCACATCTAGAAAGAAGTTTTCTGAGTACCACCACACTTTTGGTAATAGACAAAATACCAGAAGAAATGTTTAATTTAATTTTCTACTGTAATTTTTTTTTGAAGAACACAAGTGACTTACTTCTGAACTTTTTCATTGGCCTCCTGTGAAGCCTCCAGGGCCTTCTGGAGCTTTAGCTCTGTGTCCTTTTGCTCTGACCGAGCTCGTTGCAGTTGAGCTGCCAGATCTTGAATCTGGTGATATGTAAGGGTCACAACATCCTCCCTGCCTTGCAGGCCGTGTTCAGAAGTACCATAAGTACAGTTAAGCTGGTCTTTCAGACTCATTCCTTCAGACAAAGATTTGTATAAGCTGCAAAAACAAAATCATAAATGTTAAGTTTTCAGTCTAAGGCTGAGCTGCAAGAATACCACACTCAGTTTAATGTTATCATCTGTAATATGCACTAACACCATAGGTACTAACAGCAAACCAAGTTGTATTTCCAAAGTGACAGAGAACAAAAAGAACATTCTGTTTCAAGAAGGCTCTTCTAGAATTAACAACTACAGAACTGTTAAAAAGTCAAAAAACTATTCAACAAAAACTTTTAAGGCAGTATTTTTCAGCTGTAGTGTCTTCCTGATCATCTTTGAGCTGCAAAAGTGTGATTTACATCAAGTTGAATGAATCAGTGTAAGTTACAGACACGTTACTAACTTGTGTTACACAAGACTCTTTTAGCAAGCAGGCTCTCCAGCTATGGGGAGGTTTATATTTGAAGTTGAAGATTTTTCAATACATAGAAAGGGATAAAAATGCTGCAGTGCCAAATTTAAAATCATTAAATCAGAACTTTGTGGTACTGGTGGATGAAAAGCTAAGCATGAGCCAGCAATGCACGCTTGCAGTCTGGGAGGCCAGCAGTATCCTGGGTGACATTAAAAACAGCATGGCCAGCAAGCCAAGAGAGGTGATTCTGCCCCTCTACTCTGCTCTGGTGAGACTGCACATGAAGTACGGTGTCCAGCTCTGAAGTCCCCAGCACAAGGACATGAACCTGTNACCATTTATTTCACACTGAAGTGACTTGGATGTGTATTCAACTCAGTTTTATATGTGACTTTGAGTATATTCATGGAAATACCAAATCACAGAGCACAAAAGTAATACTCTTTCATTATACCTACTTTATATTTGTGTACCAGCAAGTTGTGGACAAATCAAAGGGAGGTCAATTAAAAAGTTGAATAGGGTCTTAAGGCAATCAATTCATGATGATAGAAGAAATATGCCCAGATCATCTAACAATATCTATGGAAAATAAGCCAAAAGGAGGATATTAGATGGACCAGTTACCTATAAACAGTGAGAAAAAAATTGAAAAAAGGAGAATAGAGAAGATGGGACATCAGGTAAACAATTCTCAGTGAAGCCTGTTGACTGTAGAATCATTTCCCAAAGAATTACTATTCAAATTACTAAGGTACAATGATAGAAATCACATTATTAGCTGATTACTACAGGAGGAGCCTGCACCAGCAAGCTCTCCATGGAATTAGCAAGGATTGCTCCCATCTCTTCATCACCATAATTCAATGGTGAATTTTACACCAGTAGAAAATGACACTGGTAGGACAAGAAACTCATGGAAGACATTTCTAACAAAAGTAATGGCAACAGAGTGTCATAATGAGTAGTGATTTTAGGTAAATAAGTATTTTTTAAAACAACTTCATGAATATCATAAGGTTTTGCTGCGTTGAATAATGATTCAAGACCTTCCTGACTGATGATCATGCAAATATCTAACACTGTTGCAGTGTGCATCTCTAGTAGCAGCATGCACTGATTACAATACTCCAGACAGTCTGCAAGACAGCTGCTAGTATGCAATGGCATATTTTCTTCCTTTCCAGTTTATTAAGATGTTTGCATGGAAAACATCCTTCATTCCAACAGCCCATAGAGGAAAGTCATATGCAAACTAAAATATAATATACGTGGACAAGCAAAATATGGATGAACTAATAGAAATCCAGAATCTAAAAGATGAGAGTGTTGATATGTCATTACACCTACTACCTGTGGTCGTCTGAAAATAATGTGAAGAACCCTTTCGATTAAATGAAGACATATTGAAAATATAAATATTTATAAAGGGACATTTAAATCCCTAGAACAGGCTCATTAAAAATAAAGCCACTTTTACAGCTGCACATAAAATTTACTGACTAAAGTCCTACTATGGTTGAGCATTGATCACCATGGAAAAATACAGACATATACAAATAATGCTGAAAGCAGGTTACCAAAATACCACTGCTGCCTGTTTCTTAAATGCCTGGCACAAGATTAAAAGGAAAACAAAAAAAAAAAGGACAAATGACAAGCTAAACTGTTCAGTGAATATATGGGACCTTACTTAAAAACAAAAAAAAAAAAAGAAAAGAAAAAAGGGGATAGACTAAATATTCTAACTTGTACACACCAGCTGAGAGGTTGGGTTTTTTTCCTAGAACATATCAAAAATATACTAATTGATTTAGATTCTAAAATACTGGCCCTGTGTGGCTACAACTGGGTTCTTCTCAAAGACTGTCCATGAATAATAGAGTATGCAATACACTATTACATCTTTTAACTCATAATGATTACATCTGAGTGATCAACAGATTCTAACATGTATATATTGTAGCCAGTGTGAGACAGATAAAGGCACTGTGGTTGATAGATAAAATATTTTTTCAAAAGCTTGCAATTACCAGATTTCCATCAATATCTGCTTTGCTAATACACATTTATTTAGCCCCTTTTGATGCTATTATTTGAAATTCCTTCACTAATGTCCTGAGGATTATTTCTTTCACAAATATTGGTGCGATAAATCAAAAATAAATGGGAGTTCTAGGTCTGAAGAATGGGTCACAGAAGCATTAAAACTATTCCTTGATTTAGGTAATTCACATGTTCTTTACTTATAGTAAACCTTTTTGCTTTACTCTATCTGCACAGCTCCCTTCTTGCTTCATCTCGGGTCTCAGGGCTTCAAGGGCCCACCTTAAGTGTGCCCAGGCAAAAGAAAAAGTGACATGTAATGATGTCACTTGTGCATCTCCTGCAGATAGCAAGAGGTTTCTTCAGCTCCCAAAGTCAAGAGTAGCTTCAAGCCTGCTAAAAAATTTCACCAGTCATAACTGCTCCCAGAGGGACTTGATTTTGGCTGAAAATCAACTGTATGAAGTACTGCTCTTATAACACTTCTCTCCTTGCCAGACATACTCTTGCCACAAGGTGGGAAATGATTTTCTACCTGAAGCAATTAATGAACACACAGAGAAAAATTTCCCCTAAAAGAAATAAATAATAATAAAAAACCAAACAGCAAAACCCCAAATATTCTCTATCTGTCCTTTCCCTCCTCCTCCACCCCAGTAATGATCCCAAAGGCACGTAGGCCTGACCTTGGTTTCACCACAAATGCTTCTGACACTCAAGGTCTGGAGGCCTCAGACCTCAGGATGGCTTTGAAGAGGGTCCCTTCATACTGCTGAGTGTATTCAAGGGCCAGGCAGCACTGATACCTTGAAAAAACCACCTCCAAGGTGCTCGTAGGAAACAGTGCAATAAGACAATATTAAAAAAAAGGCCGTAAGACCTAGAGGGACTTTGACATTTTGCTGTGAAGTGAAGAATATAAACTGGTCAAGTTTGCATTACATGTGAGTCAGGAGCCTGCCAGCTGGTGGACTGGTAATAAGATAGCATTGCCCTACCATAGACAAATATTTTACTAGCCTTCCTTCATCTGCAATGACATGATTTAGGAGGACTATGCTTTCTCTTCAGTACAACCTGCCAAACACCTTTCACTAGTTCAACCGAAGGCAGCAGCTGGGTTAGACTGCGGCACACAGGCCACAGGCCACAGCAGAACATTGGGGCACGTTGTGCGTAATGCAGAACATGTCCTCTGCACTCTCACTGTCCATCCCAGAGTGTCACTCTCTCACATGTGGTGTACCCACTCATTCTTAGTCTAGGATGAGGTCAGGCATTGTGTTTTTTGTTATCTCTCACCAAAGCAAATAATTAGGCACTTGTTGAACAGGGCCCATGACTACTTTTCTTCTCTGTGGTGGTTGGTGATATAACCTCAGGATTTTACAGGGTAACATGTTGACAGATTAGTGCCAATCATGCATATCCATAGCATTCAAACTCAATTATATGTGAATATGGACCCAAAGTGAGCAAAAGGTTGAGTTTCAGCCTTCTCTCCTGAAAAGATCTAGAGAAACCTGCAAGCTGTACAAGGCTCCAGTCTGGACACTAGATGATTCAAGCACAGGTTCATTATCCACAGTAAAAGCTTGAACTGACTATCATCCAGCTTAGAACATCCCTTTTTCAACAGATACAAATTACATGCAACTAGCAAACACAGTTTACTCCTTGGGCCTCAGTCTACTCATCTGTAAAAAAGAGCAATCACAATACTACCTTTCAAGGTGCTCCAAGCTTCAGTACCGAAAAGAGACCCACAACAGCTGAAAGAACTAAGTTAGATGCAGCACAGCCTGAATTTAAGACAAAAATAAACCCAGATGGTCTTCTGATGAAACCAAGCAGCAAGCACTTTCTTTTGTGCCTCATTTTCACTCTCTGGGGTCATTGCAGTACCCACAACACTCCCCTGTGACTAGCTTGGGAGAGGTAGTAAGGACATGGGGCATGTGATTTAATCATCTGAGCGTTTCTTGAAGTTGAAGGACTGCTGAGACATCCTCTCAACAAGAAATAATCGGAAACCATACCTCCGTTACAAACCCTTCCCTTACAGAGCTGCACAATAATTAAATGTCTCCAGTTCACTTTGTGAAGCCACTAAGCAAATTGCTCAGATAGCTTCACATGACAGCTAAACAAACACAACCTTCAGCAACACCTCTCATTCCTCACATTCACCACACCATCAAATGATCCAGGACCCCTACAAGAATAGTTTCTGGATTAATAATGTTTGGTTGAAACAGAGCAAAACATACATGAGACTGATGAGTAGAATGAAGAATTTTTGAGATGTTTGCAGCTCTGCTACTATCCTCTTCAGCTAGATCCACAGACTCACAGTTAAGAGCTTGTAGCTAAGAAATATATCTGAATTTCCTGAGCACATAATGCACCTACAGCTGGAATCTCTGTTACCTCTACTTAATTAATTAGAGTCTAGAAGATGATAACTTAATATTAGCTTTTTTCACACATACACGAACTCTCAGACATAGTGCATCTGAGTTTACAGAAGAAACAGTTGTAGATTTTACCTTTAATACTGAATATTGCTTGACATGTTAACATTACTTACACATCCTCATGGTTGCACCACGTACCTGTGTTAATTACAAGACACAGATTCATATGCTCTCAAGTTTTTCCATATATTAGGGGACTTTGTTTTCAATACAACAGCAACTACTGTGGATACTCTTCAAAGTTTTACTAGACTACATGTTATTCCTAAAACCAAGCTTGCATAAAATATTCCTGTCTTCTTTTGACAGGGAATTGGCTGTATTAGCATATTCGAGCCTAAACATCCAGTGAGTGTAACAATCCAGCCCTGAAGGCTTGTTTCTTAGTAAAATTAATCTAGAAATTAAACACTTTTATTTTGTATGGTGTTTACTTTATCATACTAGAAGTTACAAGAAAGAGTTTTGCTGTCTTGTATCTGTTCTTTATTGTCAGTTCATATGCTTTGGCCATTCTTAAATATTTGCCAATGGTTTTAGTTAATAAAATAACTTTAGTATTTGTAATACTATAGTTATTCCCTTCAGTAATAGATTGTTTAGGTAACACTGCAAATACAGAGAGAACCTTATCTTCTAATCGAAGACAGAACTGGCATCAAGTCATCAAGAGCGACCCTTAGTATTTCAATATAAAGGATGTTTTAAGATGGTGCCAGCAACTACACATTTTACTGTGCACCACAATAGCCCAGCCACCTTCTCCAGGAAGCACGAGCATTGCAGCAGGGGCAGAACAGATCCTGGCTCAGCTGTGGGTGGCAGGCAGGGAGGAGGAGCACAGCCAGCTCAGAGACAAGAGGTATTTTCACCTTCCCAGTCTCCAGGCTGAACTGGCAGCCCCTGCACCTCTCTGCTGGCTGCTGGAGGCCACTCGGTTGACATGGATCACTGAAGGGGTGTGTACGTGGGTGGTGGAGAGCCAGCGACTCTGGCTTCAGGCCAGCTGGGAAATTGCCTATGTCAGGGATTTGCAGAAACACAAACTTGGTGGAAAAGAGACAGAGGATCTTGTCCTAAAGGTCATAGCGGTTTATTTTTTATACTTTGAGTAAGTTTTTGACATCAGTTTTCAGAACAGCTTTTTCTTCAGCGCTAAATTAAAGCAGTTAACTCCAGTTGTGTGCTAAAATAATAGACCTGCTGGCATATCACCTAAACCAGGTAGAAAATAGATGGAGTATGTATTACTTTTTTTTTTTCCTTTTTATTTTTGATGATCCTTGCCAAGAGCTTAATTCTGAACCCTGTCTCTTACTTGGAAATGAGGGTATAACATCAGGCCTTCTGAGCAGGCGTTTCAGGAGCCAGCTCCACGCAGCTACTTTCCAACCTGGTTTGGACTGCAATCCCTTCAGCTCCCCCAGACTTGACAGTACACAGTAAATTGCTGCCTTGAACCTTTACTCTCCAAAATGCCAGCCATGGAAATCTCTCCTGATGGCAAAGAATGTGCACATTCAAGAGTCAGGAATTTCTGCTAGGAGGCTTAAATGCTGTCTCCTGTCACTGCAGTTTGAATTTAGAGTTGCCTGCATAGCTAACAAAATCTAATGGAGATTTCTTTGTTGGAAATTATGCATGAAGTTAAGGCTAATTTGGTTTGTGCCTTCAGTATCCTTTACAGCTTCTCAGTGGTAAGGATAATGGCTTCTTACTTCCATTTTACATGAGTGACCTACGCACAGACTATTTTATTTGAAATGAACAACATCCTTCTGCAAAAGTCATTAATGCTAGTAAAACACCTCTTGTATTAGATAAACTGCAACAATTCAGGTGAAACAAATAAGAATCCTGACCCTGAAAACTGAGACAGTCAGTGAAGCATCCACTCAGTGCAAAGGGGTACTTCATATATAAAATAAATCTGATGGTACTGGTATATACCATAACGTAGGCATCAGAATCACCTGAAAAGAAGCTCAGTGTAATGACTACATGTTGTTGACTTTTATTTTTACCTCCAGGGAATCGTGTTTACTTTGCTTTAAAATTTATATGAGTCATTTTGTTATGTGTCTTTTTTTAATTAGCCTGAAGGAAACAGCCATTTGAGAAAGAGAGCGGAAATCAATTCTGATTCGATACTGATAGCTACTGTGCGCTGTAAACTGTGTGTTCTCTCTAATTAAATGTAAACATGTGCAGTTCTAAAGTCCAGCAGTGATGACAACAACTACTAGAAAGGATTGCTTAAGCCCTGGTCAACTGATTCTTGTGAACCTTTTGTTCATACCGTAGGTGAGCTTGTGCAATCTATGGCAGGGTGAACGCCAGTTGTAACTGACTTTATTTTAGGTCATCTTCAGAGAAAAGACTTGACAAGAATGTGGAGTGCTCTGTAATACCTCCAGTTATCCATTAACTATGTCCTTCTGATAGCTAATCAATAGCATTGCATGGAGCCAAGCACACTGCACTGAACTGCCCCTCTTCCAAAAGCCAAGTCTTGGTAAATATTTAATGGCAGTAAAGGTGTTTTGACTCTTATCAATCTGATATGTTAAAGAACTCTTGAAAGAAACTTTATCTCGCTTCTCTCTGCATAAATAATATGTTCAGTTACAATTTTAGTGTTATGCAAAACCACTTAATTTAATGATCTAATGCTTTTAAATCAAGGCTTTGGACCGAAAAAATGTAGTTTTAATCCACATGTCACAAAATAAAGAAAAATGAAAGTTTATTTCCTTGATAAAATGCCAACTAGAAATATACATCAAGGAACCCAGCCCTTTATACTGGAGTAGTAAAATGCTGCACCAGACTTGCTCAAAACCTGTTATACAAGTGCACATTTGAGGTTTTCTTGCAAGGCTTTAATTTCTGCAAAATTCTTAGCTCTCTCTCACATCAAAATGGTGGTAGGATTTTTAGCCTCTAACTAAAATCCTGACACGAAGATCCAGAGACCTTTTGTTACCCTACAGTGAATATTCCAATCTTCAAGTGAGTATATTTTCAGCTAATTAGCTTTATTAAGTGTTTTTCCCTTTTCTGTTTTTCTGTAGAAAGCAGCTTGTCTAGATCACTAAACAGAGAAACACTTTTATCTTGATCCTTTAACATCTAGTGTGTGCAGCCCCTTGCTACAGCCAGGTAGGATCTGAACATCTCAGACTTGGGCTTATTTCATCCCTTTGTTCTAATGTCACAGGGCAGAGGGTGGAGAATTTTCCTCACCCCCTCCCCTGGCACAGTCTTCCAGCCTTCTCTGCATGATTCAATATCAGTATGAGCCTAAGTATTTTGAAGAAACTGATTCAGCAGTGGATCCAAGCTTTTTCTTGGAAAATAATCTGGGAATAAAACATTGATAGTGTTTCAGTTTCCAAAATGTGAATCACCATAAATGTTTTCCCAGAAGTATAAGCATTATTTTTTTTCCCCTAGTGTTTAAATGGCCTCTTTAGTGCTCTTGATGCCATTCAATAGATTTCAAAAATAAAGATCACAGGAATAATTCCCAAGCACTGGCATAGATAAACTTAACAGCGTGGAGTTTTCCAATCACTTGTAATTGTCTCTGATGAGAAGAGTATTAATTAAAATCATAAGGGCATGTAAATCAATCAAGCAGTAAAGTGCATGGCACCATTCAGGAATTACTGGCTGAATAAAGCCTGTTACTAATAACCTCAGAAAATATATTGTACTTCATACAATGCTATCTTTATAAATCAGACATGATTGTGAATTTTATGGCTGTCCTGATTTGTTATTGTGATCATCTGGCTTAACTCCCCCACTGAACCAGAAAAGCAAGAGATGAAGCTGTCTTGGACCCAGGGCTGAAAGCCAGTCCTGCCTTCCAGCATAGCCAGGAACATCCAGCCGAGTAGATGGAAGAGTAGAGTCTCTCCAGGAGAAGGCAATTAAAAGAAATACAAAGAATTGAAACATGTTTCAAATATGGAATAACCAAATACATATGGAATTTGAGCAAGGGATGATCTCATGGATGAGCTGAGTAGCCCTAAAGCAACAAACCCTCAGTGTGATTGACCTGGGAAGGGGAATCACATGGGCCTCTGCCCTCTTGTCTTTATTGCTGAATGATTCAGCTGGTTAAAAATCTTCAAATGACTTTAAAAAAAATAAAATCAAAACTTTCTTTTTTTTTTTCCAATTTGAGAATCCTTCCCCCCTGCACCAGGGAAGTAAAACAGGGAGTGTTTGAACAGTTTTGTCTGATCTTTCTCAAAGGTGTTACTTGAAAAATATTTAGCAACTCTGACCAAAGGCAAACAAGGTGTCCTGTGCTCCAGCACATGCCCTGCTGTGGCCACCAGTGTGCCAAGAAGCGAGGTACACTGATGAACTCTAGTGTGCCTAACACATGGTTCCCCTACTTTGCTGGCACTGTGCACAGCAACGTGTTGCCCTGCACTGGCTGGTGAGCCACTAGGAGGAATGCATGTGCTGCAGTCTAAAAACCTGCCACAGATGCCCATAACGTCTGCTTTAAAGCTTCCATGGCTTCTCCTGCACAAAAATGCAGTTGGTTTGGGGATTGCTCTGCAGACACACACTTTGCAAGTCACCTCCTGAAAGCCCTGTAAGTGACACAATAGCAACGGATCGCTACTCTGGCTGTTGCTGCCAAACCCTTCTTCATATAAATCATACAGCTCCTTGGACAGTTAAGCGCTATGAAACAAGGCAATTAAAATGATGGCATAAATGAAAGGGAACGCCTGGGAAATTTAATACAGGGGAAGTCTGCCTCCCTATTGTACCAGTGCTTACTGAAGCAACTGGGCAGACTTGTCTGGGCCATTCTCCCTGATGCGAAACAAGGACGCATGCTGGGGAAATGATTTAGGAGATTGGGGATCAGAGCTCTGTCTTGAATTCCCTCTTCTATTTCATGTCTTCTGTGTGGTACTAAGCAGGCTACAACATGCAAAGCTCAGCCTGCCACGGTGAAACTGGGAGTAAAGTGACTTTACCTCATTTTTTTTCTTTAAATTCTAAGCTTTGGGGGCCCAGGATTGCTTCTTGTTACCTACATGAGCCACATATGGAAACCTGAGGACCTGATCTTGGTTCAGGTCTTAGTGTAAATTATTATTCACAGTATGCAAGTGTTGGCAATGCCTGGTTAACCTCAGCAGAAGATCCGGGTTTGGGATCTTTATGGAAAAATACCACCAGTTTTTCCCAGGGAGGCAGTTTCTGTGTCCCTGTTGCAGGTTCAGCCACCAATGCCACCACTGCTGGAGGCAGTGACAGCAGCCTCCTGTGCTTTGTTGAGCTGCCTTGTTACCTGAGAAGATATTCTTGGCTTCCTCTCAGGCAAAAGGTGGCTGCTGGAGAAAAATCAGTGAAGAGAAAACTCCAAAGTGTAGGGCTTGGAAAGAGGCTACAAATGGATGCTAAGCTGTTTTCTGTATCCTAAAACTTTTAAATCAGCTTCCATCACCCTCTGCCTTCCTTTAGCCTGGTGAGTTTTGATTATTGGACTCCTGAAATAAGATCTGTAAAAGAATAATACAGTTGTACACCTTAATTTAGCCTAAGTGAAGAGGACAACACTGTTAACTTCATGAAGCAAGAGTTCACAAGAAACACTGCAGCTTTTTCTTTCTGTTATCATATCATTTCTCCATAACCAGGAGGTAGAAGTGAAATACTGTAGCAGGAAATGTACTGGTTGCACTGAACCAAAGAATTAATTATTTTCTCAGGACCTGACAAGGAAACTGAATGAGTATGAATGCTCTTGTGATATCTGGCCAACACTGAATTCAACACTGTTCAGCTCCTTAGCTTTTGAACGAGACGAGATCATTATTAGTATGAATAGTGCCTACTGTGTTTATATACATTCAACAGCTATTATACCCTCCTCTGATAGGAGCAGTAACACTGTTGACAGGAGAACTGAATTCCTTTGTCACGATAGTCCTCATTCTACTGTCAGAACTGTAGAAGTCTAATAATACATGACTCTTTTGACAAAAACAGTAGGGAAGAAGAGCTAAGTGGAAGAATATTTCTGTTTCTCCACCAAAGGCCTTAGGATGGAAGTCCCTTTTGCTGAATACAACTGAAACAAACAGAATGNTTCTGTGATTCTGTGATAGTGAAAGTCATGAGTGCATTTCCTGCTGAGGACCAGGAGAAAGCCTAGTAAAGAATGCCTTGAATTTATTTGTATCAGGAAACTAAGGGCTGTGGCCATCACTAGGTGCTTACACTGTACCAGGTGTCCAGTGCAACTAAATACTTCCTGAAAATCTTACTGCTTCCTCCTGATCTTTGGGAATGGAACACCAGAAGAGAATGCAAGAAAATGTTTCTTTATACATCCAAAAAGAGAGGCAAAAAGAAAAACCTCCTTCAAGAGTAAAAAGAAACAATAAATAACCTAACTTTTTGAAATGTTGGCCTTAACTTTGCTTACCTCCATGACCATGGGATAGGTATGACATAAATCCTTCAGGGTAAATTCTGAAGGCTATATACAGAGGTTTTACCTTAATGAGATATGCAAGATCAGAACCTATGAATCGAGCCTATGATATGCCCCTAAGTTATTTTTTCATGGACAGTGGGTGAGCGGATGTCATTCCTCTGTTTAATCAGGAGTTAAAGCGTGTACAGTANTCCTTAGCTTTTGAACGAGACGAGATCATTATTAGTATGAATAGTGCCTACTGTGTTTATATACATTCAACAGCTATTATACCCTCCTCTGATAGGAGCAGTAACACTGTTGACAGGAGAACTGAATTCCTTTGTCACGACAGTCCTCATTCTACTGTCAGAACTGTAGAAGTGTAATAATACATGACTCTTTTGACACAAACAGTAGGGAAGAAGAGCTAAGTGGAAGAATATTTCTGTTTCTCCACCAAAGGCCTTAGGATGGAAGTCCCTTTTGCTGAATACAACTGAAACAAACAGAATGTGATGTTATATGAATCTAGATAATAACATTAAGAACCTCCTTATCTCAAAAGCAAAAGAAAGATAAATCAGATAATATGAACCTTGATACCTGTCCTGCTATCCTCCTCTTCACGCCTTTGGGTGAGGGACAAATGCACAGCATTTCGCCTTCCTCTTTGGTAAAAGCTCCTCCCAGTTCAATCTTGTTTAATGATAGTGAAAGACTGAGGGAGCTGGGGCTCTTTAGCTTGGAGAAAAGGAGACTGAGGGGTGACCTCATCAATGTTTATAANCCTCCTGATCTTTGGGAATGGAACACCAGAAGAGAAAGAATGCAAGAAAATGTTTCTTTATACATCCAAAAAGAGAGGCAAAAAGAAAAACCTCCTTCAAGAGGAAAAAGAAACAATAAATAACCTAACTTTTTGAAATGTTGGCCTTAACTTTGCTTACCTCCATGACCATGGGATAGGTATGACATAAATCCTTCAGGGTAAATTCTGAAGGCTATATACAGAGGTTTTACCTTAATGAGATATGCAAGATCAGAACCTATGAATCGAGCCTATGATATGCCCCTAAGTTATTTTTTCATGGACAGTGGGTGAGCGGATGTCATTCCTCTGTTTAATCAGGAGTTAAAGCGTGTACAGTAATTCCTTATTTTCACAATATTCCTCCTGACAAAGATAACAACCCTAAGAATGGCTCCCAGCTGGCTAAACCTGACATACAGGTTTTGTTAATAAAAAAATGCATGACTTAATTAATGAAACGGATCTATTAAGACTGTCCCCCAATCTACCACAGTGGCCCCACCTACAGCTGAACTTCACATGACCTATCTTATGCAAAAAGAATTGTAATAACTTGCACTGGAAGCTGTTATAGAGGAAAGGTTGCTATGAAATAAAAATATGACTCAGAAATGCATATAATGCCCCTAGAGGAGAAAGCTTAGTATTTTCACTTTTACTCCATGTTTTCTTTTACGGTGAATAATTGAAACAATTTTGCTAAACTGTGTAAAATTATTTCATCAACAGTAATTACATTTGATCTATTAGCACCTGATACTATCTATTGGCTAAATTGCTTGCATTCAATCCGTGAGTAATGTCAACAGTATTAAAGTCCATTAGAGAAACATTAGTTGAGTAAAAATAATTTTTAAGTGTTCCACATTCTTGTAACCTTCCCCGAGCATAACGTTCAAAAGAAGTATCATGCAATCTTCTTGGATCTTTTTAAAGGCATGTCTTTACTTAAGGCTGCAAACTCAGGGTCTTTAAACTCACAAACGAGTTACCTGTTTTGTTCTGGCAAGCATAAATCTGTAGTAATCTACTCATTTTACATTCTTCTCTGTTCCTGCCTAGCTGTCCCACACTAAATGGCTATCCAAGTTCACCTCCATCCATTTGGCAGGCTCAACACCTCCTTCACTAAACCAGTTTCCCCCCCTCCAGTCACAAAGAGCTGCACTGTTACAAACGGAAGGAATTTTGCAACATTTCCACAACAAAATTATAGCTATATTCATTGATTTAACAAAGAACCCAAACCAAATGCAGAACTACCCCAGATCTGATCTAATACAACAAGTGGACTCACCTACCTGGAAAGCAGATACTTTTTTCCTCTCTTGCAGCCTCATCTCTATTTCTAAGGTTTCCAAATACTTACTTTTAGCAGAGGAAATATCACGAACTGCTTGCGATTACATTCTCACTCAAAGCAATGAATGCCACAGTCTTCTCCAGAATAAAAAGCTACTTTCTCTCCTTGGAATAGTAACTTTACAGTAATTTAGAGGAAGCAGGAGAAACAGTTGGTCATTAAGCATTAAATGTATTAATGGGGCACTCACAGCGTATGGTTCATCTGGAAAAGGCAGTTTTGTACTTGCATTTCAGAAGGACTGCTGCAATACAATAGCTACTGTGATAAATTTAGGTTTACACCACTTCAAATTTAGCAGAATCTCAGAACGAAAACTTAATCAATGTACTTTCCAAAAAATGCATGAGTAGCACTATTCACATCTTACAGCTAGGGGAATGGAGAGGAAAAGAAAAAACATTCCAGAAGAGGCCCTTCATTTCCACTCCCCAAGTGGAGACCTTTAGGACTTGGTGTTTACAGGTTCAGGGACTTGCAGCTCCAGATGAAAACAATGACAAAGCAGAAGATTCAAAGCAGGAGCCCCCCAGACCGTTCAGCTGCCTGTATAAGATCACCCACTTCTCCAGACTCATGTCACTCTTGAAATCCTCCTTGGTTTTCTGGAAACCTCCGACCCGAATAGATAGATGGAGCATTTGGCAGCTCTTTCTTGTTGCATGGAATTGTTGGAAATGGAGCTCAGAAAACTGGTCCAAAATAGAAGTGACACAGGCTATGTAGGTTGCTGGCTTGCTTAATAAAGTTTTTTATATGATTCCCTGGAGTAGAGGGAAAAGTGATTAATAGGAAGCCTCATACCTTAGGAGATACAAAGAGAGGATCCCAAGGTTCCTAAGGATAGAAATTCTGTATTCTCCTAAGACACTGTGAACCTGTTCTTTATAGTTTCCTTTCCTAGTGCAAGCTCTTCATGACTGATCAAGCCTTAAAATCATAATCCTTTGATGAAGGCTTTGTGTATCTCCTTCCCCTCAAGTTCTGACTCATTTAGGTGATTAGGTCAACTCCTTAAATTTTAGGAGGCAGAGCAGTAATAAAGTAACAGAACCTCTTCAGAGCTCACTTAAATCAATGAAAGAATTCTCAAGTCCAAAGTAAATATATCTGTTCATAAGGAACTGCAAAAATGGAGACACTGAGAGAAACAGGCATGTGCACTACATCCTGAGCTCTTAGTGTAGCTCTGTTAGGTCTGCTCTGAAGAAAATGAGTTCTTCGGTTTGTCCGATGGAAAAAAAAATTAGTTCACAGAAGCCTGAAAAACAGAGGTTAAAAACCTGTGCCTAGAGCTAGGCAGAATGTGACCCAGCTCCGAATTAATTTTTAAGAGCAGAGTAGATGACAGGACTGTTTAGAAGGTGGACAAAAAGCTTTGTGACACACAAACCAGATATTTTACAACAAACCAACCCAAAAATCAGCTTGTCAAAATAATCAGAAGCCAGACTCTGAGGTACATGAATTGAAAGACTGTACCATCCTAATGATTTTTATGCCAAGTAAAATTCACTGGCAGTTCAAGCTGAAGCAGAGGCAAACCTTAAGAGAGGGTCTGTGGGAAAGAGAAATGGAGTACCACATTCTCCAAGTAACTATGGTGTAGGGATGGGAAGAGCTTCAGTTGACAGCCCCTTCAAGTCCTGACAAAAGGAATGCAAGAGCTGTTCCCAAGGTGAAAGAAGACAAGCTGAACAATTTGGCTAATGGGATCGCATTGAGCTAATGGGATCATCATGACTTGCTTAGCTTCTGTTGGGCTATGTTGAAACTCTTCACGTGGTTTCAAATACATTCTACAGCAGTAGGCTAAATCTTGAGGCATTTTTGAGAGAATTTACCTATCTGCAGATTTAAGACTTGTGTGGGGAAGAACACTTCAAGTTCACAAGTCTACAAGTTGTGAGAGCAGTTTTTCCTCTGTCAGAGAACAGAAAACTAAAGAAACAGATGGCTTAAACATGTTAATATCTTATTAACAGACATTTATTGCTGTTGCCCTCACATAGATATGCAGAGGTTACAGACACTTCACATTTGCACAAGCCCCCAGTTGCTATCTCTCACAAGCCAGGTGGAGACACGAGAATAAACCCAACTGCACAACACCACCCAGCTACACTATGGCACATTTGTGTTTGGCAAGCACTGACAACATTGGGGAAGCCTGGAAATAATGTTACTGATTTCTAGAAGCTCTTGAAAACTTAATCATCTTTGTATGGTAACCTGAAAGTATTCTAGACATGCTTCTGGGTCAACTCATAAGGATTTGAAAATAAAATAGTACAAGTCAAAATGATCAAGCTTTGGCACCTAGAGTTAAACCCAGCTCCAGCGAGTGACTAGCTCCAAAGTGGTACTCACAAGACTCCTTCCCATCTTCCTACGTGCAAACTCAGGTGCCTAAACTTGCACATCCAAGACTGAAAATTTTGGCCATGCTGTTCAGCAGACCTATCTGCCAGGAGGCCTTTTGTAACCAGATTTTCTTTTTTTAAAGCCTTATATTATTGGACGGATACTGGCCCAAATCCAATCCACAACTGCAAATCCAACGAAACAGCTCAGAGCAAACCAGCAGCCTTATTAGCTTTTAAAGATTTCATTTTCAAGAACTCAAGACCCTTTATTGACTAATGAAAGGTTGGGTCCCCAAGCCCGCAGACTGATGTTGCTTGGAACATATTTTAATCATTTTGGAGTGCTAGCAGCCATCTGTCTAAAGAGCTTTGATCACATAAACGCACTCTGAACTGCAGCTTCTTGACTCCAAACCCTTTCCAAAAGCCAAAGGGAAGCCACAGGCATGGCAATTTTGAGACAATTCAAGGCCTTTCGATGTGATAAGGCTGCTTTTATTATTTAGCACATCGTTAGATTTAATGACACCACAGATAACAGACACACTAAAGAGATACCATTGTCATTCTTATCTTATAACAGTAATAGCCAACTGTGACTTTACCTGTTTCTACCCAACAGTTCTCAGCTCTTATTGTAAAAGAATAAATAAATGAAATAAAAGGAGTTTTTCCTGCTGCAAACACCAGAAGTACTAACAAAACAAACACATAACAAGTAAATAATACAAAAGACAAATAAGGACTCTCCCCCCAGTTCCTACTTTTTTTTTTTATCTTTTTTTTAAAAAAAAGATACAGAAGACATACAAACAAATCCCAAACAATATCCATATTTACAGTTTAGGCTTCTGGCTGCTGGGCAGATACTGTTTGCATGTTCAAGTCCAGTTTAGTGAGGACTTAATGCAAACTTACATTGAAAAAAGAGAGATCCCTGACAGTTACAGCTTTTATAATGCCAATATTTATGAGCAAATTAAAAAAATAAATGCCATCATTATTTCTTACTCTAACTCTGAAACAATTTGGGCATCTCAAAGCTTATTTTGTGGTGATCACTTTTTTTGTCCTGGTATCTGCTGAATGGTGCAGACACTGCAAGCTTGGAAGCAGTAATAATGTCAAGTATGAAGAAAAAGTATTTATATTATAAAAGCCAAAACATTTCTCTCAAAAATGAAAGCAGCAGCCATAAGAAAGTGTCAAAAACTACATAAGAATAGCTCTGGTGGCGACAGGACAGACAGGATGGTGGATTCTGTGTGGCAGCCTAGAACTTATTTGCTCCGATCAACAGCAACCTCAGTAGGCTCCCCTATGAAATTACAGGACTTGCAGGTTTCTCTTCTTTCTGAGATATGATTCTTGTCCCTTTTACTCAGGACACCAATCACCAGTAGAAACTTTTACTATCACACAGTGCAATATTGTGTTTTTCAATTTGCTAGCCTTCATACTAAGTGTGGCTAGCTAGCAATGGGAAGAAAGTGAAAGAGACACTTCACTTCTGTGTTGCTTATGAAAACATTTGGGGGGGGCTATGCTCTGATTTGTATTACTGATACAGCACAGATTAAGAGGAAAAATGATGAAACCAAACCATGAAGTGGCTCAGGTAGGGGAAGAGTTTCTCTAAACTCACTTTGCTGTTCAAGAAAATACACCACTGATGATTCACTCAGGGGAACTCCCTCCCTCTCCTTTTGTGGCTTTTCCTTCCAAACTCACTGCCAGAGAAGCTCCTCTACTAGTGAGCTGCAGCTCCACACCACTGCTGACATGCTTTCTTGGTGGTGGTAGGAGAAAAACCAAGCTGCTCTGTGCTACTTCTCCTTCCTGTCATGACCCTATGAATTGAAGCTCTTCCAAATTACAAATATGCTACATTCTACTCAAGGCTCAGAACTGTACAAATCCCAGCATGCCCACTTATGCACTGGAAAACTGTGGCTGAAACTTCCAGGTCAGTCCCTACCCTTTCTAAAAATGACAACCTTCATATCTATGCTGGAAGAATTACCTGTATCTGATGAGTAAGAGATCATTATGCAATGATGAACAATGATAAAAGCTTCCAAAACATGAGACCTCTATTGCATTAGTCAGAAAAGCAGAAATTTCCTGTAAAAGGCAGCAGCATGACATGCATGTAGCAATTGCATAAAAACTCTAACTTCAAAAAGCAACTGAATAAAGAAAATGCCTTACTTTCAGCTTCCCTTTGTGTAAGCACAATAAGTGGGTAGAGTCTTCTGGCTCGTGTTCTGTGACAGGCAGAGGGCTTCTGCCATCTGAATTCCTAGGTGCTTCCTAGCAGAAGTTTTCTATTGACTCCACTGAGAGCAGGGTTAAGCTTAAAGTAAGGAAAGCAATGTTATGTCTAGCACTTGCTGAACATTGCTCATGTGGAAAGTCTTCTCAACAAACAATTTTTTATTTATTTTTTTTTATTTGGAGACATAAATTCCGACACCAAAAAATCAGCTGGCAAATTTCTAAGTAAAAAAATTTCCTTTCACCTTGACATTTCAACTTGAAATGCTCTTTTGTTTCAGTTCTTCAGCAGAAGAGAGCTGAACTGAAACACATCAAAATGATCCTTTTTTTTTTATTAGTGAATTGACATTTTAACATAAAAACATGTCCTGTGAAAAATCAACAAAAAAGAAATGGCATTTAAAGTCCTCCTGACAATGTTATTACTTTATTTTTAAATATCGTGTTCATAACAAGACGTTCTCCTTCATACAATATTTATAGGGCAAGTGAATTTTTTTCTTTTGCAGTTTTAGATTTTCTTTCAAACTTCTCTTTGGAGAATTTGCCTTTCAAACCACTCTTATTATACACACAGTTTTCCTGTATTTCTTTATCTCACTCTGGAGAGGGCTGCTTCTTATCCTGTATCTGGTTTTCCTTCACTCATTTTAAAGTAGGAGCTTCTGCAATTTCATGGTCCTAGATCCCTAAAGGTTTTATGGAAAATGGTAAAACTTCTTATTCAGATTATACAAATAAAGCAGCTGAGGCAGAGTAGAGTTATGTGCTTCATCTATATTCATGCAGCATTTAAATGGCAGAAGCAGAATATGTAGCCTTGGGTCACATACCCTTTCTACCAGCCAACAGATTTCACAATCCTACATATTCTTTTTATCAATTTTTCCAGTGTTTGAGTATCCCTACATTATACAGAATAGATATTAACTCTACTGCTCTCAATGTCCTAATTTTTACAAGTATTTCTACAGGAGTACAATACTTTCTAAAACTGATCTACTCCAACCCATCAGTAGCATTCAGTGGGTTGTTCACAGGTAGTTCCTCCAGAGACTTCAAACTTTTCATCTAATGCCTCCATTTTATTGGGCTTTAACACGTGTGAAAAACAGTTCCTAGGAACCTCGAGCTATGTATTTATTTCAAAAGCACAGGAAAAAAAAAAAAGTACAATTTTTAGACTTTTCAGCTCCCTGAGAAACCAAGGATTTGTAACAGAAAACTGCAGAGACTGGATGTAAAAAGAGAGGGGAAAACAATCAGCCAGGTGAAGGACAGCTGCTAACAGAGAGTGGGGCCATGAGATCATATCAGCATCCAGTGGCAAGGAATTCCTTTCCATCAAGCAAATCCCTACCCCTAAAGACGAGCAGAAACTCATCTGAAATGGCTCATCATAGCAAAACCAACAAGGTAAGAGTTGTTTTAGTTCAAGTGACCTCAGAACTGCAAATAGGTAGGGAAGAAGTTTGCTTAAGTCTGATGAAATACAGTATGAGGAGTAGCAGAGAGCTTCTAGTTTTAATGTGCTTGGCACAACAAGTGACTGGTTGGTCCTCAGCAAACTTTGAAAGCCTGAACTTGCCAATATAACAAATGCAGTAACAGAATTAGCATATGATATGGTACAAATTAAATACAGCATCACAGAGTGGGTCAGCCACTTCAGTCCACATTCACACTGCCCACATTTCTCCTCAGACCTGCTGCTTCGTGTTTCCTATTGGCAAGGCACCTCTGAGGCCAAGAGCCAGTCCCTGGAAACATTGGGCACAAAGGGTTTCATAAAATGTAGGTCAGACCAGTTCATCCCTGAGTCAATAGCAGCACGAGGCAACCCGAGTGTACCCCATTCACCCCCGTGCTGGTTGTAGGGATGGCGTGGGGTGGCTAGCTATTCCTTCAGCCTGCTGTGCTGAAGTTCAGTGCTTCCTCTCCCTTGCAAGTTTTATAAAGCACTACAGCTGAGTAGGAAATAGTCTTTCCATGCTACTTGATTTTTTTTTTCCTCCCAGTGAGATGGAAAAATTTTCGAAACCATGTCAGGGCAAAAAAAACCCAACATTCAAAACTATTTTTTGGATGTGTCTCTGAATGAATGAGAGACAGAGGAATCTCAGAGAGCAATGGCTAAAATATTCCATCAGGAGGCAAAGACAATCCCAAACCTCCAACAGGTTTAAAAACTTCTTTGCCATTTCATTGCATGCCATACAGGCAAACACCCAGCCTACACTGTATACCAGAGCCTCTCTCCACCATCCCTTCTCTGTGCAAGGGGTAAAACATTAAGCAGAGTACAGATCCCAGTCTGGTCTGCCACACTACCAAGGAAGTTCCTAATCCACTGATTTGTGAAGTCAGTCTCTCCGACTTTATTATTGTTAGAAAGCAGAGCAAATGCAGGAGGAGAAACAATAATCGATTTCAGGCTACAACTCATCAAACTCTGTGAATGGGGCAGGGGGAATGGGATAGTAAATCCAATCAAGTGCAAAATACATAAGGATAATGAGGATAACAATGCTCTGTGTTTGCTGCTGCACCAAGACACTGAAATACAGCTGCCTCGGTAGCACCAGTAAAACTTCACTGCTTACTCATCTGTTTCCTCCCCTTCAGCTGACTGAACCAGTTCATGAAACAGACCCTAAACCCTGGACTTTTATCTTCTGCAGCATTAACAAGAGCTGTTATTGCACAAGCAATAAAGAGACAAAGGAAAAGAAGACAAAGAAGCGTAGCAGTGGGAAAATGCTTGTGGGACTATAGAGTGAGAAAGACCCACCAGTCTAAAACCCCAGTTCTTTTGGGGCTGGAAAGCAGCAGGACAACAGATGAGGAGACTGAACATGCAGATTCTATCCAAGACTGCAAGTACCAGAGCGTTGGCTCCCCTCACCCCACAAACTGACACGAACATTCACTGAAACCTCCACGAGTTGCTTAGAGAAGGTCTGGTTTTAACCAATCTGATCTAAAAAATAAACCCCAAACATTTTTGACTAGTTTCAGCACTCAGCTCAAGAAACAAGCATGAAGAAAGCGTGCATGCTTAAAAAAACCAAACACCAAACAAGGGCTAAATCTTATTCCCTGCACGTCCAAATCTCCCACAGAAATCAGTTGGGCTTGATATGCAGAGAATAAACTAAGAAAGACAGTTTGGGTAGCACTTGGGGTTTTTTGTTTTGATTTGGTTTTTGGTTTTAGAATAATGAAAGACAAACAAAAGCTTAGTGTTCCCTTAGAGACATTGTTGAGGTGTACTGAATTGCAGTAGGGTAGGTTCCTTCACAAGAAGACACCATCTCCCACTGTATAATAGATGCAAGCACCTCATCTCCTTGGTATGAGAGAGAATCTCTGCTTAGAAGCGGGAAATTTAATTAGCTCAAGATTTATCTTTGATGTCAGGTGTCTGAAACTCTTGGATAAAATCAAAGTCATTGCTACAAGGACAGAGAATACTTAAAACACAACTGCAAATTAAAAGACTTCTTGATCTCCCCAAAATCGTTCTGCAAAAACTCCAGTAGGTTTACAGTGTTACCATTATCCAGTCCCTCTTAATGACTGTAATTATACCATGCTATG
>VWZY01001624.1:18568-33797 GCA_013399075.1 Chloroceryle aenea | reverse complement strand
TATTATCAATATATACTACTTCAAGATTGTGAACAGAAAGAGCACAAAAAGGTACACAGGTTTGCTTCCCTGTAAATAAGGGCAAATCTGGCCCATGACAATTACTTTTATCACATTATCAAGAGAAAAATAAAATAGCCAGGCTAAAGACAATTTAATACTAAGACATATCAAAAGCACAGAACATCTCGACAGACTGCAGAGAAAGGTTGGGGTGCAGTAGAACATGAAGTTCTGGTCCTCTCACAGGCCACAAGTTCTCCTTCAGAGTGCACCATGTCTCATGCAGCATTTTAAACAGGCTAGAGCAGTGCAGTGACCATACTGACACCTAAGTAAATTAGGCTTTTCAATTTCTGCTTTCCTTCAACTTCTCCTGAAATATTTCCTGTCTTTAGACCAAATGGCAGATATTTGAACTCTAGCTGACAGCTATACTTGAAATCCCATGGGATTTTATTGTAATCTCATACTGGAAATGCCTCTCTGTCCACCTACATGAACAGCTATTTTATTTAAGACCTTATAGATTCTTCTTCATCTACTTGCTACCTTACAATGAGATGTCTCTCTCCGGGTGTTATACATTTTATGTTCTGGTTTCTGTAGAACAATCCATTGACTGTCACCAATGAGATTCCTACCAGTCATCTCAGAAAACTAAATTTCTTCATGGCAGTCAGTGCCTAAGTAAAAGGATTATTTCAGGCTACTTCTTCAAGAAGGATGTGGGTTATTATCCTCTGACTTGAGAGATGAGGAAATGCATCTTCTTTCTTGAAGGGTGCAGCTATAATTTCTGTTGAATAAATAGTAATGGTAATGTAACAAATGAAGTAATGACAGGAGGAAAGAAATATGACTAAAACAAACAACAAAAAAATAAAGTATTTTATTACATGCTGAAAAAGATTTCATAGTCAGGTGTGGCTTTGTGGGATGTTATAATGAATTAAAAAACAATATCTACTTATATATGTTTTGCAAACCTAGGAACATCTTGAGTTTCTTTCTCTGCAACACCAAGACAAAGAGTTAGATTTTGCAGTTAAATCTCTGGATGATATTTGTGACATTTTTCTGTTATGTTCAGATGCTTCCAGGTATAGCTTGTGATGTTTTGTGTTCAATGTATAGGTCTTCCTGCACCCAAATGGCTTTATTCTGTTGTTGTGCCCAGAGGTTATCTTTAGAACCACATACTTCCCAGGATGAAAGGTTTGTGGTTTTTTCCTATTTACTCTACCCAGGTTGAATCTTGTACATGCTGTGAAGGAGATGATACCTGTACAGTGATGTTCTTCACTGAGTTCTCTTCAGTCTTGAGTGCAGGTTTTCTAAATGGTTGAACATTTACGACACCAGTGAAAGAGCTAGTGAGATTCATTTAAAAGCAAAAGCCAATCCATGATTTGTCATGACAGTAGTGTTACTGGGGCAAAGTGCAGATGACACCAAGCTGAGTGGTGGAGTTGACAGGCCTCAGGGACATTATCCATTCAGAGGGACCTGGACAAGCTTGACAAGTGAGCCTATGTGAAACTCATAAGGTTCAACAAGGCAAAGTGCAGGATCCTGCACTTGGGTTGGAGCAATTGCTGGCATCAACACAGGCTGGGGTTGAAGGGGTGGAGAGCTGCCCTGAGGAGAAGGACTTGGAAGTTCTGGGGGGGTAAAAAGTTGGAGGGGAGCCAGAACTGTATTCTCGAAACACAGAAGCCACTGGCACCCTTGGCTGCATCCCCAGCAGCATGGGCAGTAGGNTTAGCAGGGCCTATTGCAACAGGACAAGGGGCGTTGGTTTTAAATTAAAAGAGTTAGATTTAAGCCAGAGAGAAGAAGGAAATTTTTTACATAGAGTGGTGAGACCAAGGCCCAGGTTGCTTAGCAAGGTGGTCAAGCCCCATCCCTGGCAACATGCCAGGTGAGGTTGGCGAGGGCTCTGATTAACCTGCTCTAGCTGCAGATGTCCCTTCTCTTTACAAAGGAGTTGGACTAGATGTCCTTGAAAGGTTCCTTCCCACCCAAACTATTCCATGATTCTATGATTGTTATAATGAGCTCTTCATGGACATCCCACACTTTGTGTATATCCCCACATTTATCTATCCCACACTTTCCATCTTCTTTTCAAATAATCATGCATGTTTAATATCTTCGTTGTCCATTTATATAACAGCATTCCCACGAATTGCTGGCTCATGGAACCTATCATGGTTACCTCAGATATAGACATAAACCCACTGAATTAATTCTGGTTTATGTGAATTAGTACTTTTTTTTTTCTGACATGGAATGATCTGTTACACTAGAAGGCCTGAAATTCCAGCTAGATTGCAGAGTTCTGTAAGATCATGCACTCAGATGTGGGAAGCCATTTATTACACATGGTAAGGTGAAAGAAGGGTCATGTTATATTTATTAAAAAAACAAACAAACAAACCAAACCAAAACACACAAAACCCCCCAAAATTAAAAATAAAACCGCCAATATATATTTTGTCGAGAGTAGAGTATTGAGTTCCTAAAATTTGTGCATCTTTCAAAAAGTCTGAGGAAATCTATGAAACAATATGTTTGGGTTTTTTTTGATTGTTTAGTTTGGTTTGGTTTTGTTTGGTTGTTTTTTTGATTGATTGTTTGTTTGTTTTAATTAATCTCTGCCTTCAGAATTTGTAAGAGAAAAACATGAAATCAGTTCCCTATCTTGAGGAATATCCTGTGAGAATAGGGACCATAATTTGGAGAACAACAAATCTAGTATATCAGATAAGATATGAAGAGCTCAATTTTTGGCTACCAAAATGAAACTAACTATTTTTATGAACAAAAAGAATTACCAGGAGAAAAGTTCTCATCTCATTTTTAACCCAGAATTACAGGCAATGTAAAGATGTTATACAGCCAAGACTGATATGATGAAGGCAAGGTCGTGCCACTAAAAATCAGAAGGATATTAATGAAAGGATAAGATTTTTAGTACCATTGATCATGCTTCTTTGGGGTGATTAATTAGAGCATGAGCTGTTAAGAGAGGTGCCTTGGAAATCTACTCAACGGGTCAGAAAATCAAAAGTAACTGTCTAAGTACCGTCTCTGTGATGAAATAAAGACAGATGGACTTGAAAGCTTTTTGGGTGGAAAAATATGAGTAAGTGCACTCTCAAGAAATATTACTTGATGTTTTGAGATGTGTTTTTTGTTTTATTTTTTAATGTATGAGCTAGAGCTACTCAGAGAAACTCTGATAGGGTCAATAAAAATGGAATAGCATGTCAAAGCTATCACATAACCATTGCTACACACAGAAGTTAAAAAAAAACACGCACAGGAAGTAATTATTTCCTTTCAGAAGTTCAGCACACAGCATGTGGGGTTTGAGGGGTTTGCGGGGAAGGAAGGAAGTCCTGTGTCCTCCTCAATCAGAGTTTCCATCTCTTTCTATGACATTTAATTTCATTAAGCAAACTGAGTCTGTAGTCCTGCTGAGAACAAAGCAGTCTTTGATGTAAAATGTGTTGCAGCACAGAAATCATTACAACCGTTAGGAGAAAGGGTGTACAAGGATTTGGGGCTAACTGTTCTAGATACTTCTGCTTCCAATTTCTCAGCTCTTTGAGATGTCCTCAGTAACTCAGTAAATGGTCCTGTGTATTTTTGATGTAAGCTTTCCCGAATTCATAACCCCAAAGAATTCTTCCATCCCTGGCGCAAACCTTTAAGGTACTTAAAAGTATGGGTGATGACTGGTCCTTGTAAAAAATTGAAAGTTCCACATTTAGAGTCAGAAAGAAATTGCAAGAGCATATTTTTCCTGACTCCTAATAAATCAAAAGCACTTCATTGTAGCAGACGTCAGTATCAATCTTACTAATTAGACTTCTATAACAATAATTGTAAGTGAATCGATAAATGCGTAAGTTAGATGAATAGAGTTAATGAGCTCTTTGCAGTCTTTCTAGTAAGAGGAAGGCTAGAAAATTCAGAAGATACATTTTGATACATTTCTATGTTAAATTTCTATGCATATGCCATTTCAGCTGGAAATATCTCACATGAAAACTCCTAGGACTGCTTTTATTTTGTACAGGTTTCTAGCCAGCCTGTAGAGGTTGAGAAGAATTTCTTTGTCTACCTATTTTAGCCATTTTTCATTTATTTACAGATCGCAAACATTCTTGTCATGCAGCATGTTATTTTTGCCTACTGAAGTTCACTTCATTACAGCTTTTTGAGCTCATCCAGTTATTTATGTGTGTTACTCTATAGTGACAATGCCTTTTCTTTTGTCAGCCACACATTTCATCAGTGTATTCCTCCTGTTTAGAAACAGAGACTTTGACAAAATTGTAAATCATTGCCTTCTTAAACTATAATGAATAAATACAGTAGCTTACCTTCTCTTAAGATAAATCTTAAAGGAGTTAAATGGATAGCACAACTTTGCCAGCACATCTGTTAGTCTAGATTCCATATTGCCTTCCACATGAAGCTTTTTCATAAATATACAGGTTTTTTGAAAGTTCAGAAGTTATTACACAAATTAATATTAGCTAGAGCTTGATTTGTCTTATGCAGTGTCAGCGTGTCTAAATTCACCATCGGAATCACACTGTCTGCTCACAACTTTTATCCTCCTCTAGATTTTGGCTGAAGTGTTTCTATTTCTGCTCAACCCATGGGTATTTAGCTTTTTTAAATGACTTTTTCCTTCTACATTTCCTTTAGAGATTTTCTCTCAGGTTGAAAAACCTGTTTGGAATTTGTTTCCTTTCTCCAGTCACAGCTGGACTGAAGCACATGGACAGACCAGAGTGGGGAACCTTCACATGTTGGTCCTGTCTCCTACTCTGCTTTGCCCATGAGCTGGGCAAATGATCTTTTTCTCCTATGCCTTAGTCTCCCCAAATGTAAAAGAAGAGATAAGGGAACAGAGCAAAGCTGGAGGATCTTTAAAGACTCTTTTCATAGAACACAAGAGCTCTCGATCCCTAAGTGTAAGTGTAAGTAAGCTGCACAGACATTGGAAACAGGGATGGGTATCCTGGAAAGAATACAGAGGTGCTGCCTGATTGTGTAGGCATGAGATGAGGAAGGCCAAGGCACAGTTTGAAATGAATGAGGCAAGAGACCCAAAAAATAACAAGAAGGGCTTCTGCAGGTACATCAATGAAAAAAGGAAGGTGAAAGAAAGCATACTCTCCCCCCTCCCTCCATGAAGAACAAGAACAGGGAGCTAGTGACAACAGATGAAGAGAAAGCAGTTGTACTCAACAACTTTCTTTCCTCAGTCTTTACTGGCAACCTCTCTCACAACACCTCCCTAGTCAAAAAAACACAAGGCAGGAATTTTGATTTGATTTTTTGATTAAAATAGAGGAGCTGAAGCCTCTAAGTACCCTGTTTCCAAGAACAAAGTCCTGTATTTCTAAAGGAAATCTCGATTTGATTTCCAGAAGATGGCTACTGAAATGTTGTCTGTGAAACTCAGCACTCCCTACATACACCGGTCTTCTGGAATAGTGCAGTGAAACAGCTTCAGAATTCTCATTCACTTAAGGGAAAGTCATCTCTGAAATGAATCCTAGGACATAATAGGCAATACTAAACCAGCTCACAATTACTGTAATTTAACATTTAACTCACATTCAGCTTATAGAAAGAAAATAAAGACCTAGCTACTTGTGCTGTATACCTTTGTGCAGCTTCCATTAGAAAATGTACAAACAACCTCGATATGTGTGACACAAAAATGCTTGCCTAAATGTCATATTAAACTCATTACTAGAAGAATGAGAAAACTCTTTAATGTAATTGCTCTTTCTTTGTAACAAAGGCAAAAATTACCAGTTCCACAGAGTCCAAAATGAGTTGTGATTGGAGTTAGATGAGCTAATGCTGATGATTACCCACTTGCACTGGCTGTATGTGTGAAAAGGCATGACAAAACGTATACGTTTCATCTGCACTGATAACTTCTGTTCATCAGATTAAACCCTGCCTTCTGTCACATACTTAGAGATTCTTCTGAAGTCAACAATAAGCACACACCAAGCAAGATGTAGCACATCACTGCTGATATCCTTTTTTTTTGAAAGCAAATACATATTGCCACTGATAATTATACTGGTATTTATTGGTTTAGTTTGAGTAAATTGAATCTTCAGATTGCTCATTGCACAAGTAAAAGGTGAGAAGAGCCCTTCAGTTTCCAAAACTATTAGCTCAGAATAAGTGGTTTTATCTCATTTGTGTATATCATGGATATACAAACTGCAGTGATGAAGGGAATTCACAAGTGATCCCGACTTGGACCACATATTTAGCTATTATGGCATTTCTCTAACTGAGTGATACAGAAATACCACACTTGGAATACAGGCTGGATGGCCTTTCCTGGTTGCTGTCCATATACCTGTGTGTTATTCATATTCATAGTACATGGGTAGCAAAATAATGCATAAATCTGGATAAATTGGATCACCACTTATATAAAAAGCATGTTGATGTCACTGAAAACCCTCAGTGACTATAAGCTTACATAGACCCAGAAAGCTAATATATTGAGAGAGTTATATATATATTGAACTGTGTCCAGTTCTGGGCTCCCGAGTTCGAGAGAGAAAAGTAATTACCAGAGAGAGTCCAGTGGAGGCTGCAAAGATGCTGAGATGACTGGAGCATCTCTGTGCCAAGGAAAGGATGAAAGTCCTGGGGATGTTTAGCCTGGAGAACAGAACACTGAGAGGGGATCTGATCAACGTTTCTCAATATCAAAAGGGTAGGGATCAAGAAGATGAGGCTAGACTGTTTTCAGTGGTGCCCAGTGACAGGTTAAGGAGCAATGGGCACAAACTGGAACCCAAGAATTTCCACCTGAACAGGAGGAAAAGCTTCTTTCCTGTATGGGTGGCGAAGCCCTGGTCCAAGCTGCCCAGAGAGGTTGTGGAATCTCCTTCTTTGGAGAGATTCCAAACCCAACTGGACAATGCAATCCTGGGTGACCCTGATGATCTCAAGGTCCCTTCCAACCCTTACCATGACGGGTTTCTGTGATGTGCAGTGTAACAGTCCAGAAGAAAACAGAGTGATGATTAGCTTTGTTCTAAAAGGCTTCACCTAGACTGGTAGTTTTGGAACATATCTGAGAAGCATCTTAAAAAAGTAACGGCACATGAAACAGTGCAGAAACAGTGCAGTTGACTGTAGTCAACAGGGACTCACCTATTCCTCACCTTGTTGTTTAGTGTTGTGCTCACATGAGCTGTTTTAAGTATCTGGTCCATTTCACCATTCTATTCAATTTTTTTATCCTGTTTCTCCCTTACCTCTTTGGCTTCCCAGAATTACCAAAGAGTTTTTCTCACACCAGATGCTTGTAGACAGCACAGCTCAGTAAAGTCTACTGCTCTCTAGGGAATTCTCCACAAGGTGATAATATATAGACTATTCTTTGTGTGGGTATGATAAAAACCCAACAAACCCAAAAAAAAACATTAAAAATGTACCTAGTGCCATGGGGAGGGATATGGCAGTCAGGAAAAAGTAACAGGAAAAAAATATAACTTCTTGGAATTTCACAGCTGTGAAGGAGGTACAAAGCCCAAAGACTATATCAAAGCATAAGCTAGAAACACTATGAAGTGTTTTATTTATCCTTCTTTGCTCCTGTGTCCACAGTGATGCACCAATGTGTTGTTAGTAAAATGAGACTTATTATTCACAGCTGATACTCAATGACTCTTAAACATCTAGGTCAGGACCACAGTGCCATGATTTTTCTTGTTTTCAAGCAGGATCCTTCCTTATTTGATATTTACTTTGGCATAAAGACATAAACCCACATTTTAAATAATATAACAAAAGCTACAAAATCAAAACTTAAAAAACATCTCTGAATAATTTAGAGGATGGAACTATATAAATTGTCAAAGATTCTATAGCTTTTAAGGCAGAACACAAAATCTTTGAAAGTCTTTGCTTGGTTGGGTTTTGCATGTTTTTCACATAGTGCTAAGCTGCTCCAAAAATATTTTCACAATACTGGATCTTCTAATGCAAAGCAAAAGAAAATCTGCTATGACAATCAAAAATTTAGATGAGTACAAAACCCCGTAATGATGGCTGATTTTAGAATAGTCTATCACTTCAAGCTGTTGTGACTCCTCTTACTTGCGCCATAGTTTATAATAAGCTGAAAATAATAAGTATCAAGCAGATACTTATGATCAAGCAGATACAGATGAAAATGCACTGAGACAAAAAATGTACCCCAGTATTCAATGTAATTAGGTCTACTATGTACTAACCATATAAATGAAACTACTAATAAAATAAGAATATTTTCCCTGACATAATGAGCAACCTCCATATTTTATTAAGCACTAACTTAATGAGTTCAGAAGCAATGAGAGCCTTTACTAGTATCAGGAATATAGCAGAGTTATATTTACCTCAGATGTGTTTCTCTTCCAGTGTAACTATAAAAACAAAAGGAAAAATAAAGGAAAAGTGTTAGGTTAATATATCTAGCTCAGTCATGGCATATTTATTCTTGAGAAAATTATAAAAATTTATTAAACAGATATGACAAATGCTGTATATTAAAATGCTATGTTATTTGTTTTCTGAAGGGAAGGAAGAAATTAATGAGATGTACTTTAATTATACAGGGCAGGTGACCTCTGTAGCATACTAGCTCAGCCAGGATAAACTAGTATTTTTTGCATTAAAAATCAATGCATCTGTATATCCATTTTTGTTCATCAAAGAACTGTGGGAGTATCATATGCAAACCCATGTTTTTAAAAATTACCACTCTTTTTAATAACTCTATGAAAGTGGAAAACCACCCCTTTCTCATAGTTCCATCCTGCAAGCCAGACACTTGGTAGGATGTTCTACCAGAGCCGCAGAGGTGTTTTGCACTCCCTACATTTTGCTAATTGTTAAACTTTCCTTTTTTTAAATAAAAAAAAAAAAAAAAAAAGAAAATTTAAGCAATTCACAATCCATGGGAAGAGAGGGAATCTAAGCATGTAAGTACTTCAAGAGAGAAAGACCAATTTTGTTTGGTGCTGGCAGTGCCCTACCTTGGCCAGTGTCCAAATTCTGAGCTGCTAAAAGTCATCATAATACTACTTAATTAGGTGAAGTTTTCAACCTAAATGCTTTAGTTTTTTCAGTTTCATCTTTAATAATATATGTAGTACTCCATAATGCTTAACGATGTGGGGGTCTTCATATTCAAAATGTTTAGGAGTAGGCAAGTGTCCACTTGCCATACAGATATCAGTGGGTAGTATTTTCCTCTGTAAAAGATGCCAGTTTGATTTCTAATGATTTTCCAGAGAACTTCTTCACTTTTTTATGTTCAGTTTGTTCAGTGTAAGATTCACACATGTTGATTTCCAAATGAGTTTAGACTTGCTGGTTCTCTGACCCTGTTGATCCTGACAGTTCCACCAAAATGAATTACATTGCCACTTTACACTAAAATGAAATATAAAAGCTCTCCTACATCTCAGTAAGAGAAAAATTGGGTTCTAAACCTGACCCTTGTTCCACAAAAAACATATAGATAGAGATATATCCAGCATACTATCTGCAATTCTATTAGGCTTTTTTTTTCCCTTCCATAATAAGAAAATATGTAATACGTTAACCTTGAAATCTGACACATTTTTCTCTCATATTTGCGTGCCTCACAGAAAGTACATAGGTATTCGACTTTATCTTGCTTGAGTGCTCCATTACTCCATATGTAGACTATGACAAGCAGAGTTTTCTATGAGATGGAGAGTGCTTTGACTTTTTTTATGAGAATGAGTCTGGGGGCTAAAATATTTCTCTAGAGAGGTGTCATGATACAATCTTGGCAGCTCATTTATTCTCTGTCTACTCCTCTTTCTGAGACTATCTATAAACATATTCACAGATAATATTTTACCCTGAAACTGCTTGAAAAGAATTCAGAACGGAGTACCCTGTTTTCATTCTGAAAAATATGCAGCTAGAATAGATGTATCCATTTGTTCAGGATTTCAGCAGTTGTAGATGCTGTCTGCAGTGAGAGTCTTATCCCTCCCTGGTCTTGTCAGTGAATGCATTACAGAAAATTAATAATATTCATTAATTACTTTTTAATTTGCACATATCTCAAATGTAGTTGCATTGGACTAAACCAGCCAGCATCATAAATTAAAACTTCCATCACCATGTTGCAAAGAATGGAAACATTTTTGGGGAAAAGGGAGATATTGATGTTTATAATTTAGTATCAAGAAAATGTCATGTATGAGTCTGGTCTTAGGTCATTCTTTACAGTGTGTTGCTGAGAGACATTATTTTTTTTCAGGTATTTTTTGTCATTTCTCCTTCTTTCAGAAGTCCTCTTATATTAACTTCAGGGGGCTTGCTTACTTAAGGGTCATATACTGTGAGCACAGCTGAATGAATTCTATATAATAAAAGATGAGAGTCCCTCTGGACTTCATTTAAAGTTTGCTGCTCAAGAGGCCAGAAACTTGCTATGTCTTTGCTCTTTCCTCAAGTATTCCCAAAAGCTCAAATCACAATAGATCACTTGGGAGCTTGAAATGATATGTCTGTTGCCTACAAACCTTGGAGCAAAGAGGAGGGAAATTGAGGTCTTGACCTATAAGTCCAAGTCTGTATGGAAAAGGCTACTCACCAAATGCCATCTATATTAGAATCTCTCCTGCTTATTTCAGTTTGTTGGTAAATTACATGTTCAGTAACTGCTGTCCTTGAAGTCTTTCCAAGACTTACTGAACCTCAGTGTTAACCTCTTGCCTGCCTGAAAAGTGACCATTTATTTTTGCTCTTTGTTTTCTACCTCTTTTAGCTAGTTTCTAATCCATAGCAGACCTTTGCCTTTCACCTCAGGACTGCTTAGTTCCCATAATAGCCTTCTTTTAAGGACTTTGCTGAAGTCTTTTTGGAAGTCCAGACAAATTATACCTACCATTTCCCTTCATCCACTCTTTTCCACACATTCAAGGAATCATAGCAGGTTGGCAGCAAGGCATGACATACAATGCTTATTTCTCAGTCAGCACAGTGAAACTATCAGTAATCCTTCATGGGTGGAAACTGGGGAAACATATTACAGGAGACACCAGAGCTTAGGGGGAAAAAGGTGAAGAAAGAACCAAACTGCATCTGATGAATGACCTTTCCTCCTGGTAAAAGAAAAGGTAGTGTTTTCAATCAGATATTAATTTTCTCTGAGAAAAGAAGTTGGTTTCTTTCTTAGAATCCAAAGAAAGCTAAAGGTTTCTTCTGTTTGGTTATAGCATCAAGCATAGTGAAGGCACAAGGCACTATCAGAGAACTTCAAGAGCCCTCTCTGCATGATAGTGGAACATATTGGTGGACAAGGAGTATGCCAGTTAGGTTAGATTGGTTAAAAGCATGGATTATAAACATATTTAAAGTTTTGCAGTAGAGAACTAAAAAAGAGAGTTTTCAATATTAATCATCAAACTGTTGTAATGTATCTTGAGAAAAATGGACATGTGGCCCATCAGACTCAGTACTGCCTTGACATGTCTAGGCTTGCCCTAATATAATCAGGCCTGAGGGGCAAGTGGAGCCATGTCAAGGCAGAGCAGGCTTGCAGTACCAGTAAACTGAGGCCTGCTAGAACAAGACAGAAACTTCGAGAATATCAACAACAGAAGAAACTGTGAGAATATCAACAATAGGATAAGAAACCACAAGAATGTCAACAACTGCCTTATAAGGGAGACATGGCTCATAAAAAAAACAGAAAAAGGTATATATCTCATTCTATGTGTTATAATTCTGCCTACAAAACAGCAAGAACAAGGGGTTCTGAAATATTTTTCTTTCCTCTAATCAGTGGCATGCATTCAGCTACTTCCTTGGGACAAGGACAGAACTTGGAGTCCTGAATATTCAGCAAAGGAGACCACACAGCTACAAGCAACAGCCCTGGGAGTACGCCTGGAGTGTGCATAGGAATGAGGAATAAACACTGAGAGCAGTATGGGATCTTTAGTGCCTGTCACACACTCACCAGTGAAGGCAAAGCACTTAGTATAAACCACCTAAATGCATCAGGGAATGTCAGACTTTAGAGAAGAAGATCCGATTCCGTTTCTTCTTCCAGACTGAGTTTGCTCAGATGGATTTTCCTGAGGCATGCTCCTGCTCAGCTTTGCATGAGGTCTTTGCTGAGGTATCTTTCAGCAATTTTTCATCGTTAATGAGGACAGGGTCTGAATGGAGCATCTCCTGTAACAGTATCAAGAGATGACTTATACCTGGCAAGGTGCAGATAAAATGCTATGTGGACCTGGACTAGGAGCAGCTACATGTTGATTTTTTCTCAGACACATGCTATGGTGTGTCTGTCTTCAGCAGACAGAATGACAAGGTGTGCACACGCTTGAGTAAAGAGACCTCACATGAGTCATACATGAGTGCAAAGGGGAAAAATATTAATTTCTGAGCAACATAAGAATGGTGCCATTCTCCTGAGCTATTTTTACAACTCTTAGATGCAGAAAGATGTTTTGGGTTTTGGTTTGTTTGGTTGGTTTTTGTTTTTTCTTTTTTTTTTTCCTTTTAAAGGCATTTAATCCAATCTCCCTGCCTCCCATTTTAAAATTGACATGCCTCTCCTTAGGAAAGCATCATAAAATACTACTGTTTTTGTCATCTCTATTCAGTGCTCTTAAAATTAATCACTATGCTGCAACATATTTCTATACCTGCCAAACTGTAAACCTTTCCAAAAAGCCATGAAAACATTGGTGTTGGCACACTGCTTGCCCTGTAACTCTGTTGCTCACTCATTAGCAGTTTGTCAGGCAGCAGCATGAATAGGCAGATATCACAGGAAATGCTGAGGTTTTCCATTACCAATGCTCTTGAAATCTGTCTATTCAATGCCCTGGCTTCCATGGGCACTGTGAGCAAAGTGCATCTTTTTTAGCTTGTCAACTGGGATGTGAGAAGTTTTTTATTCCATTCTGTATATTGATTGCTCCAGTTAACCCATTCTCAAATGCTTTCCTTTTCCTTACCCTCTCAGTCAATCACAGGGAAAGGGTAGGAAGCACAAAGACATTTCTCTTTCTAGTCCTGCTTTTCACTACTCAGAAGCAGTCAAAATATTTTCCACTTCTTCCTCCTGGTCTTCCAGAAAGGATGAAGAGTGTGCAATGACAAGCTTTTTGAACAGCTGATAGAATAGGTTGTACCCTTGTACCACCCCTTTCCCACTCCCTAATTATTTTTTTCCCTTTGATACTCTTTTTTTCTAGGTGTGTACAGAAATTTGGCATTTCTGGTACCAATGCTAAGATAATCATGGCCTTGGCTGGTGCTTCTGATGCAGTTCTCTAGGTGCTGTCAGCTTTTCAAAACTGCGCCTACTAAAATGCCCTCAGTCTCTCACAGTCATCTGTGACATTTGGCCATGTCTCATAACTCTTCTTTATGTGGCTGTGAAAATCCAAATCACCTCTTACAGCTCTGCTGGACATTTTTGTGGCCTCATCACACTTCTTTGCCATGTTCAGCAGTTTCCAGCCTTTTTAGTAGTTTTCCACATCCTGCCTAGTTAACTCAGCTGTGGACCAGGACCCAGCAGCTTAGCCATTTACCTCTAGCCCTAAGAGTTTCATGACAGGCCTACAGACAGTCCTAGTATCCCTGGAAAATGAGGTAGAGACACGATTGTCACTGTCTTTGAGGTATGTTTAGACACGGGAGATCTGGGATAACTACTTCTGTAAGGCAATTCCCTTCACAGTTGGCAAGTCCTCTTTGCAGAGCCATCAGAAGGCTGTTGTCACCTGCCAATGTTATCATGGACTTCTAGATTGTCATGAATGTTGTGGTCCAGGTTCTGAGGAATTAATTTAGGACATGACCTGCAAACTCAACTGCGAACTCTGTCTTTATTCTGCTCCTGCTTGCATACAGAGCATGTCACAGACCAGAACGGTACTTCTGCTGAGAAGCAATTTGGCAAAAAGCAACACAATTTCTAAGACTGCTTAAAAATCCTTTTCCTGTTAAAGTCTAAGAATAACCACTTATTGCCTTATTCATTATAACAGACTTTTTCTACTGTTGTCAACATGTTATAGTTTTGAGGAAAAAATTTCTTCATTTCACTGGAGGTGCAACTGAAACTAATTGGTAGAGAGGAAGACCACCAGTAACAAGCATTCAGTCTGCATGTTTGTAACCCAATGTATAAATCTATTTCACATGACAGAAATCCCCTGCAATATTAAAGGACTGGGGAAGAGTGGCTGAAAAGTGCCCGGTGGAAAAGGACCTGGGGCTTTTGGTTGACAGTCAGCTGGATATGAGCCACAGTGTGCCCAGGTAATCAAGAAGGCCATGAGCATCCTATCTTGGATCAGCACTTGTGTGGCCAGCAGGTCTAGGGTAGGGATTGTCTCCCTGTACTGGGCATTGGTGAGGCCGCACCTTGAACTCTGGGTTCAGTTTCAGACCCCTCACTCCAGGAAGTACATTGAGGCACTAGAGTGTTTCCAGAGAAGGGAAATGAAGATGATAAGAGGTCTGCAGCACAAGTCCTTTGAAGAGTGGCCGAGGTACCTGGGGCTGTTCATCCTGGAGAAAAGGAGGCTCATGGGAGACCATCTTAACTCTTGACAACTCTCTGAAAGTAGGTTGGAGCTAGGTGGGGTTGATCTCTTCTCCCAAGGAGTACATGATAGGAAATGCCATCAAGTTTCACCAAGTGCAGTTTAGGCTGGACATGAGGAAAAATTTCTTCCGCACAAGGTTTGTGAAGGCCTGGCCCAAGCTGCCCAGGGTAGTCATGGAGTCCCCATCCCTGGAGGAATTGAAAAGCCATGGAGATGTGGTGCTGAGGGGCATGGTTTAGTGGTGGGCTTGGCCGTGTGAGGTTAATGGTTGGACTCAATGTTTTAAAGTTCTTTTCTAGACTAAATGATTTTATGGTTCTATGATTCTAAGTATTTCAATGTTATCCAACCTCTAACCTAAGCAGCTTTTGTCTTCAAGCTATTCACTACTTCTTCAACTAGTATATGTAAAAAAAATCTGTCATTTGTTAATATCCCTCATGGAGCAGATTCTCCTAGAAGGTCTGATAAGACACATGGAGGATAGGGAGATGATCAAGGACAGCCAGCATGGCTTCACTAAGGGGAAATCCTGCCTGACAAACCTA
>VWZY01001624.1:5455-18264 GCA_013399075.1 Chloroceryle aenea | reverse complement strand
GAGCGGGTCCAGAGGAGGGCCACAAAGGTGATCAGGGGGCTGGAGCACCTCTCCTATGAGGACAGGCTGAGGGAGCTGGGATTGTTCGTCATGAAGAAGAAGATAGGGCTCTGGGGAGACCTAATAGCCACCTTCCAGTACCTGAAGGGAGCTTATAAAAAGCCTGGAGAGGGTCTGTTTACAAAACCTGTAGTGAAAGGACGAGGGGTAATGGTTTTAAATAAGAAAGGAGTGGATTTAGATTAGAAATAAGGAAGAAGTTCTTTACCACGAGAGTGGCAGAGCACTGGAACAGGCTACCCAGGGTTGAGGCTCCATCCCTGGAGACATTCAATGTGGGGCTTGATGAAGCTCTGAGCAACCTGCTGTAGTTGAGGATGTCCCTGCTCTCAGCAGGGGGGTTGGTCTAGGTGACCTCTAGAGGTCCCTTCCAAGGAACATTTCTAAGATACTGTGATTCTCTTTGGGGTTCGTTTGTTCAGGCACCATAAGCCAGGAAACAGAAACTCCACAAGCAGGCTGTGCACAACTCCAGAACAAAACAATCGTTTATTGCACACAAAAGATAGTTGGGATTTAGGGAGCTATTAGGCTGAGCACACTTGCTGCTCAGGACAAGGACTCAGAGAGACTTTGCTGCTCAGGCAGGTACCGGTCAGGAGGAGAAAGATCACAACTCTGCAACTCCTGAGTGGGTCCTTGGTGTTGCTGAGCTGCCACCCTCTACCATCTCCATCAACATGGATAGCCCCAAGGATCTGACTTTTCCTAACCACCACTAGCCTCCCTTTTTTCTCCTAATAAGCATTTAATATCTTCTCACATTGTTGATTTTCTTCCCAAATCCTTGAGCTACTCACATTTCCCATCTCAGCTGTCTGACCTCTTGCTGCAATTTCACCTCTCATCCTTCTGCAGACTTTTCACTCACAACTCAGCAATTTTCTCAGAGGCCCAAGCCAAGGTGAATCACCGCCCTGCACCAGAGTGGGGCTTTCTGTCCTTGCCTTTGCATCCCTGCCACAGGGAGGAAGGTTTTGGCAGATGTTACTGAGCGAGAGAGACAGTTTTCACTTCAATATGAAGTAGTGCAAGAAACACCACAGGGAAAGGTGGATTAGAGGCCCTATTGTTGAAGTTGGAGCATAAATCAGATGTGCTGCACTAAAATGGCCCAAGGAAATAGAGTTTTAAGTATAACAGTAAACAACTGAGAAATTAAAATTATATGGTAAAGCATGTAAATGTTTACTAGAACACTAACTAGAAATATTTTCCCCAAACCGATATTTAGAAAAAAAAAAGTAACCATAAAATATCATTACCCAGAGACAAATTTTCTGCTTATATTATGAGCACGCTGATTTTGAAGGTACTTAGTCCTCCAAAAATATTGAATATTATATTGTCCCTATTAACAGAAAAATGCATATACAGTGATGAACTTTTTTAGAAATATTAGGATGACAATCTAATTATTTTGCAAGAAATAAGTCTGGGTACTTGGACTGTAAGATCAAAGGTTTCTCATTTCATTAAGGAAAGTGGAGTCTCTGTCCATGTGTTTGTATGCTGATACTATCCTTTAAAGAGAAGTGTTAATAAGCTGTAATGACAATAAAGAAAACACTACCTCAGTGACATAATTTGTCTTTAGCTCTTTCTTAAAACTTTTTTTTAGTTGGTAAAGGTAATTTTGCTTTGGTATTATTTTCTCTGTATTAAAGATCAACAGCAAATATTTGAAATTTTGCAGCAGAAAAATTCCATGAAAAAAAGATGGAAACTGTTAAAGAGGTACTGTAACCAAGCTAAGGACACTGGATTGCAAACCAAATGATAGTGTAACAATGGACAATAAAAAAAAAAAAAAAAGATTTAATATTCTCTGCAGAGATTAATCTGACTCTTTTCCAACCCAAACCACTCTCATTCTATGGTAACTATCTTATAAATTGTCTGGGAAGAAAGAAAGGGCTTGTACCTGACAATTATGCTGTCCTATAAGAAAAAAGTTGAGACCCAAACAGCTCTCGGGATGACCCTATTGGGTACAAGAAAGGTGCAGTGGTCAAGTTCCCACGTGCAAGCACTGGTCTGTGTATGAAAAAAGCGATGAGATTTAAGAACAGGCATAACATGTTCATCTTGAGTAAAACCTTCAGCAACTAAACTTTCATAAACAACTAAAAAGGCCATTTTCCTGTAGTAATTTTGGTAGTTTAATCTGTTAACCAATGGACAGAGTTGGGAAACCATTTTTTTTTTCTAGCAAATTCCTTTCTCCCTGCTCACTGAACTCCTGCTTTGGCATCAGAGAGTACTTTAGTCTCTGTGGTATGGTCCCTTATGATGTGCTAACTCATCCTTTCTTCCAGCTGCAGTAGGGTTTTGGAGCTTATTTAGTGGGTGAGTGGAGTGACTTCACTCTGATCTGCAAAGGGTCCTCACAGTTGTAAGTCTTCATCGACAGCTGCCATCCAAAGCAGTGTGGAGAAAAACGTTGCCCTTCCCTGCCTACCTTGTTTGAAGAGCATGCAGGAACAGAAAACTAAGACATATGTGCACCCCGTGAGCTAGTGAAATTGTAGTGTTAAGTAGATTTACAAAAGCGGATATGGAAGCTGCTTAGTTTTCAATCAGAAATTCGAAGACATCATTGCACTCACCTCTCCTCTATGGGGAGGGCAAAAGCAACTGTTAATGGTTTGAAATTCCACATGAATTCATTTCAGTTTTGTTTTTATGGCTCTCTGAAAAATAATTCAAAGTGAGCAGGGAGAGAAGGTTTTACTTTTATGATTCTTCTATATATCTAAACTGACATGAATGGTAAGTGGCATAGCTATGATTAGAATGAAGAATATGGGAGACAGGGTCATCATAAAGTATTTATAATGGTAAGTTGTATATTTTCCCTGTCAGAGAAGAATGGATGGGAGAGCAGTAAAGCTGAATTAAGTTAAAAATATGAAATGTCAGTCAGTGTTGAGAATCCTTGATGTTGGGTTGCTTTGAGTAAACAAAAGGAAGAACAAAAGCATTTGTGAAGAAAATATCAGAGTTCCCTTCTTTACAGTTACTATGGTGATTTTATTCTGAATTAAAATTAAAACATTTTGACCTCTTTCTGGTGCTTCAGATAATTTCTTAGGTTTAGTTCACATATGCTAAATAAGTGTTTCATATACGAGGAGGAGATTTTCTAGTATAAGGGTAGTGACACACTGGCCCAGGTTGCCCAGAGAGGTTAGTTAGTTGCTAAGATTTGTAACAAAGGCCTTAAAGACTGTAGATCAGTTGATCATTGCAAGCTTTGCAGAATAATTGAGGAACTGTAAATATAAATATTGTAATTGTATAGTTAGAAAACATCTCAGATACCTCAAGAGTTTCCCAAATGTTAAAAAAAAACCCAAAACACCAAAAAAACCACAACCCACCCCCCCAAAACAAAACATCAAACAAACAAACAAACAAACACAAAAAATCCAAAAACAAAAACCCACAACCAACCAAACCAGAGTAGTTTGATAATCAGGAAATTTGTGTTTATGCTGATCATTCCTATACACATGATTTTGCATATTACTGTGAAATTTTTAAGAAACCATTAAGTATTTTCAAGCTTAGAGCAGAAGTAATTCACAATTATATGGCTGCAGCAAAATTTTGGAAAAGAACTAAGGTAAAAGTGTCTTGGAATTCATATTTGTTATTCAAATTTCTTCAAAAACATGTACCTCTGCAACTGCAAAGCAGAATCAAATTTGATGGACTGCAGCCTATATCACAAATATACTGCCAGGTATCATTCTATTGGTGTCTTGGTTCTCACTTCAAGTAGGCTAAAAATGACAGTTTTGATTAAAAATTATTATCTAACACAGTTCAGAGGAAACTGATGATGAAATATATGATGAAAACTGTTCCTACCCTTTGAGCATTCTGTTTGACAAATTTGGCAATAAGTTATTGTCTCCTGTTAAGGGGATTAGTAGAGGATCTGACACTGGCAATAGCATTACACTGTGAATATCTTCTGTGTTTAATTGCTGTTATTATACTACTAGAGGTTAGATAATCTGTTTAGTTGGAAAATGCGTATGCTTTGGGCAAACTAAGTATTTTCCACTAACAGAAGTAAATCCCTTAATAAGGACAAAATTACAATGAAATTAATAGCATCCTGAATTTGTCTGGGATTTCTGCTCATATTGCTCAAAATATTTTATATGTGTTGAAATATTTTATACGTGTTGTAGATTCTCCATCACTGGATGTGTTCAAGACCATGTTGGATGGGGCTTTGCACAACCTGGTCTAGTGAGAGGTGACCCTTCCCATGACACAGGCATAAGGTCTTTAAGGTCCCTTCCAACACAAACCATTCTATGTTTCTATGTCTTCTGACAGAATATTCTTGGAAAAATTAGAGTCATTTAAAAGAGAAAGCTTTGTGACCAAGCAGAGAAAATGCTGGAGGAGAGCACACAAGTGTTATGTTTTATTCTTGATACTGTCATTAATCAAATAATTTCATCCTCCTGTGTTTTTGTGTCTTAGATCCATTCACTCATTCGATTTCCTTTTTAGATTACAAACTAGACCCTCTTCGGATCTTAGGGTGTCTCTGTACCTCCTGTGAAATTCACCCAAGGTTAGTCCTCATGACTGAATTTTGCCTTGACTTGACCTCCAAAGATGAGAAATTATGTTACAAAGAATTTTCTTAAACTATCAAGGTTCCTTTGCCAGAAGCCTCTTTCATGAATGCTTTACTAAAAAAAAAACAAAACAAAAAACCAAACCAATCCAAAACAAAACACAACAAAAAAAAAAAGCAAAAAGAAAACAAACAAAACCAACCAAAAAAAGAGACAAAGATAAGTTTCCTTTACTTTGACTTTTATTTATTTTTCTGCCAGAATGATACTACTGGAGCTCATTTACTCCCACTTGTACTCCCAACAGGGTGCCTGCTCCTTCTTTCAAATGCGCTGATCCATATTCCTCCTGCAATCAAAGGGCCAGATCTTACATCTATCAGTATTCATGAAAAGGGTTCAGGTGAGATTCATGCATTGTCAGGCAGCTGTATATTTTTTAGAGGCTCCTGCTGTTTCAGCTTTTGTGTTCCATAAAACACCCTGATTGTTTCTTAGATTTTTTTTCTGAACAATTCATTTACAGACAGGATTTCACAGAGGAGTTTTGCTCAAGCTTTCATCATACATTTTATTACTATTTATAAGCATAACTGATTGTGTTCTTGCTGGTAAATAAATACTACTGGAAGACTTACAGTGACAAAACAGAAATTTCACTGTTGATTACAACAAGGGAGTATAAGCATTTAGTAGTATTATTGGTAATGATTTATTTAATTCATTAATCACAGCAGCAGTACCTGAGCCAGTGCTTATGAAATTTCAGAAAAATTTCCCAAGGCCTTCAGTGATCTTGTGTAGGAGCACTAAGAAGGAATAGTTTACAGAAAGTCAAGAAATCATAGGATTATTTTTTAATTAGTTGTGAAACTCCAAATGTTCGGTATCATTACCTGTTTGGTTAGCATTCAGTCACATATCATAATATTAATGATATTAAATAAAATAAATTCTGGATACATTAAGATTAAACTAGATGAATCAGTGCTAATATGGTTTAAATTTGCATAGTTTGTTTGCTTTGTTTATTCAACACTACAATGGAATCCTAAAGAATTTTGCCCTTCCAAAGGGAAAATCTAGACTGTTAATGATAGTACAGAATTATGATTGAAAGAAGTTGATTATTTTTTTTGTTGTTGATTACTATGTAGTGTTTTAATGAGGTATAATTGTATTATTATTAACACAGAAACTATTCATTGTAAGTTATAATAAAAATTTTCATGTGTTTGCAAATTGGAACTGGCTGCACACCATGCTGGAAAAAAACCCCAAACCTATGAATATTCTTTTACTGCTGATTAAGATTTTCTAATTAAACAGATTTCTTTCTTAAAATCTATATAAAATAAATATACATATATAACTGATAAAAAAATAAGAGTTTGTGAATATTCTGTAAAAAGAAAAATGCATATTTATTTAAATGTATCTGTTCAATTACACAGTTACATACACAACATACCTATAAATTGCAGGCTCACAATGTCTTTAAAGTTAGGATTGCACCATTCAGCAAAGGTAGAAATGTAATTGATACATAACATAAAAGATTTATAATAATCTTTCAGTATTAATTCCTTTTACTCTGTAATGAGATAGATAAATTTAATTATACTAATGGAATATTGGCATCAATACACATACTCTAAACAGCTAGTTTCTGAGTAAACAGCCAGCAGAAGTAGGTGAAATATGACCACGATGTGTTGAACTTGTGTACACTATATCCCTTCTCTGTTTGGAATATATGTTCATTGTACGTTCCAGGGCTTTCGTGAAAAGAAGCTATCAGAAAGTCACAGAATCACACAGAATCATACAGAATCACAGATCAGCAGGTGTGGTAAGGGACCTCTGGAGATCATCGTGTCAACCAGGCAGGTTTAGAATCTCCCTAGAGAAGGAGATTTCCATAGCCTCTCTGGACAGCCTGGGACAAAGCTCTGGCATTTTCGCAGGAAATAAGTTCTTCCTCACTGAAAAAGTTAAAATCACAGATATGTGCTTTTTTTTTTTCCTAAAACTCTCTCCCTTGAACAAAACACAACAGTTTTTGGTCAGCCTGAGTAGGAATTACACACTCTCTGGAGTGTGTAGATCAGCTATCTGGAGGGATCTTTTCAATTGCTTCATAACAATGTGCCCAAGACCATGTGCCCATGAAAAGTGATTTTAGAACATCAAGACAATGCATAGATTCAAAGCCTTCAGTTTCTGAGATAAAACTGTAGAAGCAGGACTTTGATTATCTCTGTAACTCCTGCAAAGAGAAAGGATAAATTACTTTGCCTTATCTGGTGCCAGGTTTGTAACTAGCATAAACCTTTTTTTTTTTTTTCTCTATGACATATACAATTGTGAAATCAGCTGAATATGTCTGGAAAAAAAAAAAAAAAAAAAGAATATCAAAGGGCAAGTGATTAAATTAAAATACAAAGTCTGAAACAAAATTTAGCTGACAGGTTTAGAAAAAAGGGAACTACGATAAATGTTGAACCATGTAAAATTACAGTCTTTCAAAGCTGGAGTTGAAATGGCAAGAGAAAACTTTTTTTTTATTTTTATTTTCGAACTTAGATTTTTTTTAAACTGATTTTATATGGTTGAACAGTGTATATACACTTTATAGATTTGAAACATTTTTGAGTATGTTAAGAAATGTATTTTATGCTTCTAATAAACAGTCAAAGAATGACGTATATGAAAATATACAACCTCATGTGTGATCTATACATCCATTGTCAATTATCCATGAAAACTAGTTAATATGTTAGTTTTGAGTGGCTATTGAAAACTTTGCATGAAGCCTGAGTGATTTTTACATGATGCTGATATTGCACATTAACATATAAGTTACTCAAGTGTTTTCTATACTGTGTGTTATTGCAAAGTCTACATGTATGATCCTACAGTGACATGTTATTAATACTGTGTCCTGTGTGGAACATGAATATGTATGTCTTATATGGAAAAAAAGCTTTGCTCAGCACGTTGTGGTACATTGGTACAAAATTCATGAAAGGACTTGATAGATCTTTTCTTATTCTCTCTGACCCTTCAAAGATGACCTTCATGTGTATGAGGATAGTAATATATCTATTGGGCTGTATATGCATAAACTTTCAGAGAGACAAAAATGAACACTGCATGTGTGAAGCAATGGAGTCTGTGACTCTCTCATTTTTTCATTCAACTTAGTCTTTTTTAATTAACTTTGTGCTGGTATTTTGTTTAGGGGCCAAGAGCCATGTCCATTTTTTCAAGCAGCTTTATGAACTGGGGATATTTAAAGGAAGAATATTGACATACAAACCATTTTATTGAAGCATTTTCTTCAGCAAGGAAATAAACCTCTGTGTTAGTAATTTACAAAGCAAGAATGATTTATAAACTCACATACCAGCTGCTGATAGGTACACCAAGATCTGACATGTTATATCAAGGCACAAACCTCTATCCCTTCTTTTGACAGAAAGAAGCCAATTAAAAACATGGAACCATCACCCTTTGCAGTGTATTTGAAAAGGGCACTGAGGAATGTAAACTGCAAAGAAACAGAGATTGTTGTACAAGATACATGATATATTATTTTCATCTACTCCTTTCATTGAGAGATGAGGTTCTTCTATAAACCCCCCAATATCCTATGGGTTTCTGTATTCGATTATTTGGACAAACTTCTTTTTGCTTTGTATAGGAGTTGTTTGTTTGCTTTTGGTTGGTTGGTTTTTTGGTTTTGTTTTTGTTTTTTTCCAGGAGATATAGTTTCAGAGGAAAGAATTAAAAATCTTTACAGAATCTGCCATACCTGAAAATAAGATTGTCCTCACCTACAGAAGTGACATCTCCAACCAAGTGTGGTGACATAGCTATAGTTTGAACTGCTTTGTTAGGAAGTTTTCTCTGATAAAGATTGAAGGCTAGGAAAAAAAAGTTTCTACTGGAAATATTTATTTGTTGACATGTTCTGATACATGATCTGATTTTAAAAAGCTTTTATTACAGTATTTAATTTGCATTAATTACGTACTCAAATTAAAAAGTATGTTTGCGCTTGCAGCAATTTGTGAAGGAAGCAATGTTGTTTTTAACTGTTTGTTCACAGTTTGTTCTGTGCTGTATATGATATTTCTTTGAAGATGGATTGACCTGGCAGTGGGAGGACTTTTTGTCTTCCTTGGGCTGCTTTGGACCAAGGGGAAGTCACTGGAGCACAGGGGAGAGCTTTCTTAGTTGCAGGACTGGGGCAGCTGTATGGAAGAGCTTAGGAGAACGAAGAATGCAGGAGACACACAGGGAGATAGGAAAGAGAGAATTTCCTGATGCTGGAAAAGAACAAGGTAGAACTTAACACAAGTCAAAAGCCCCAGGTGGAGGGTGTGCCTAAGAAAAAGAACCTCCATACATAGATGCATCACGAAAATGGAAAACATTAATGAACCTTCTTTTTTTTTCACTCTCTTTTCATTAGCACCTCTGTGTTTTCCCTGTTATATAAACATGATGATTCTTATCTTTGTCTGCTCCACTCCTATTTTTTAAATTCCAGCTCTTCTGTGTCTTGTGAGGAAGAACACTACAGACAGGCAGATATACCTTGAAGTTGTGGAGATCTTGTTGCAGTCTTCTATCAACTAAGTAAAGTGGTTGTATGGGAAGTGTAAGAAAATAACGAAATAATCATAATTTGTTTTTCTGGGTATAATTATTAACTTAGTTAACACAAGCTAGTCACTGTCGTCACTGTCCAAGGAGGGGACTCAGTGGGGTCAGAGCCAGACTGCATATCCAGGTCTGAGGACCAGTGAGGTTACCTCATCTGGACAGAAAAAGTTACCCAGCTCAGTTTGGTATCTACCAGTCCCTGCATGTACACACCATGGTAGTAAATGAAGCAAACTGTCATTTTGATAATTCAGTAACTGGCCAAGCTATTCCATAAATGTGTCCTGTGTAAATTTATATGATACCTTGAAGAAGCTCAACTTCCTATGATCTCATAACTGAGAAAGAGGAATGAGTCATCATATATCCCAGAGATACCGCTGGGAAACATAAAAACTCATATTGGATACACAATGAATGCTTGGCTATTGATATTGCTCACAGCAGTCAGTGCTGGGGAAAATAATTCCATTAATTACTTTCCCATAAAAGAAAAAAAAAAAAAATAAAAGAAGATAATCCTCTTTGGGTTTGCTGAGAATAAACACTAATAACCTTCACCTGAGTGGATCCTCCTGACCCAGTTCTTTGCCATTAATTTAGTCTCTGCATGTGTGTTTTTATAGTATTTATCATCTAAGCACTATTGACAGCTTTATGGCAAAAACCATTATGTTCCTTTTTCTCAGTAATTTAGTCTTTTTATTCCATCAAAGCCCACATTTGGATTTTTTAATTGTATAACCCACTGTAGAAGTATCCTCAACAGTTAGACTACTGCTACTAACAAACCACCACATTCTACTTCCCAAAAATTGCTTTATCTATTTGCTGGATTCATGGAAAATTATATTTCAAGGATGTTAATTTGAAATGTGAGGCTGTCCATAGAACTAACTTGTGCCTTTAGTATTTTTGTTTTCTTGCTGGAAATTTCTGTAGCTATATAATTAATCTTTTTCTCTAACATATAGTATACATTAGCCAGGAGAGATACTTTATTTTAACATCCATAGACCAGAGGATCTTCCCTTGTCATTTGCTTTCAAATAAAAGTTGTATATTTTCTACATTCAGTATAATAATGTAAGAAGATCAAGACTTGATGAGACAACATATATTATGCCAGTACCTTAACAAATTGCAGTGACTTAGATTTTTTGTTTTGTTTTGTTTTTCGTTATGTCTTACAGTGAGCAGTATCCTTGATGACTGCTTTTTGTCCTGCACCCTGGCTGCCCTGTTTTTCACCCCAGGCTTGTAACTTACAATGGATTTAGTGTTAGAATGAACAAAATAAAATGGATTCTCTGTAACAGATATTGCCTATAGAAATTCTATCTGAAAGACAAAAAATAACTAAGAGGTAAATTTCTATATAGTTGTATCTCGTTGGTAAGCTACTATTTCATCTCAGTGAGATGGGAAAAAAATAGAATAAAATATTTCAGTTCAGTCTAAAATGTAAGAGTGTCACCCTGATTTTTCTGACAGAAATTCATAACTTATTGTCAAAAAAACAAATGAACAAACAGAAAACCAGGAAATTCATTCCAACAGATTTTTAATCAGATAATATTTAAGTATGTACTTGTTGTTAAAGCAGAAAATTAATGAATTTTATTAATTCTTCATATGCTAAGACTTTTTATACTCTGCTTGTGGTGTGAGGCTATAATTAAGGTTTTCAATCTTTGCCCAATAGGTTTTGTCAGATCCTTTTATCTCACTGCAACGCACTAACTGCAGTCTAAACAGAGTGGAGAATTCCCTCCTGCATTGCAGTCCAGGGAGTAGGTCTTGTTCCATGCTAATGGCTGCCCAGTGTATGCTGTAGAAATCTATGGTAAGGAAGAGATGAAGAGTCCATCTGAATACACCTGTCAATACAGGTACCCCTTGTGGCAGTCTTAATTTGATGCTAAGGCTACCATGACACAAATGACTCCAAAGGTATTTCTGCAAGTTGGCAGTGAAAAATTATCTTCTTCATTTAACTCTGGGGATAACAGTTTCTTGGGTTTGTCTCATGTATTTTCTGGTGGGAAAGCAGTACAAGCCATTCCCCAAGGAATCCAATGCCATTGCTAATGCAAGACCTTGAGGTCTAAAATTGTTCCAAATCCAAGTTTGCTTACAGTTACAGGGGAAAAGGCCATTTAGCACAACAAAGCTGCACATTAAGGTTTATAAATCTAGCCTCCTCCCTACTTCTCCTCTGCATCCTTCAATTAATTCCCTGTACAAATAACCATTTGTCTTGAACTCATTTATTATATTTGCTTTAATGGCTTTATGGAATCACTTTGCATGCATTAACAGAAGACAGTAAGTGTGAACACTTTAAGAATGGCATGCTGTTTTGGCCACAGAAAGCTGTTATTTTAATGGAAGTCTTGTGGTTATAGCCACATGCATCACTGTCACAGTGCAGGGGTTAAATTGGTACCACTTAACAAACAGATGTATTTTTATCTCCTGGATAGATTCTTTAGGATAGATTAACTATTTTTTTAGACATTTATTTTTAATACAAAGATTGCACTTCATCCTAGTTGAAATAATCTCCATCCACATCATGAAAACCTTTAGTTACAAGCTTATTAATTGATTATCTCTCTGATAGAGTATGATTGCTATTGTACAGCTTCAACTTAATTCTGAACTACTTGATTTAAAAAACAAAACCAAAACCAAAACCCAGACAGATTGCATCTATTGCAGTTTTGAATACAAATATAATAGCAAGAGATATGAATGACAATTACCAGTTTATCTAACCTTTCAGCACAGAAAAGGATGTAGGTATAATGCATTACAGATCAAAATGTTCATGTTTGGTGTTTTGGTTAGCACATGAATCATGCAGAATAATTGGTGCAATATGAAGAAGATGGCCATGGCAAATTTGGCTTCTCTCCATATTACTGTGCTGTCAGTCCTTCACTTATTTAGTTCACTGTGCTGAGCTAAATGCCCATGTGTGCAGAATCTTAATACAGACATTAATTATTTTTGGATTCAGCTTTAGGATCAAACTGCAGCTTCCTTATTGAAATGTTTTTTATACAGAAAATATTCTCGATAATAAGACTGTATGAGGGCTCTTCCCAAATGAAATTAAAAAAAATAATAATTGAGCAGTGAGAGACATACTTTTTTAAATTTTAGAAGTGTATTTTCTTTCACTCTCACAAGCTTATTGGGATGACCTGTGATATTATCGGATGTTCAAAGCTGAAATTAGCCTGTATCTTTATAGATATATATAGATATATATGTATCTTTATAGATATATATGAAGAAATATACAAATAAATTACTTTCTAATTAGGTAGATGGAGAAGCTTCCTCCAAAGGATAATCCTGGAGGTTGGAGGAAAGACTCACTGTTACAACTTTGCTCACTTGGACAGGGGCACTCTGTGCTGGGTGAGGAACTGGCTGGGGGGCCGGGCCCAGAGAGTG
>VWZY01001622.1:500758-518426 GCA_013399075.1 Chloroceryle aenea | reverse complement strand
TCCCCGGGAGCCTTCCCGGCTTCTGCGCGCGGCGGGGTCCCCCGCCCGGCCCGCGGCCGTGGTCTGGCCCCGCGTGTCGTGGGAAGGCCTAAAACTCTTCCGGAGCTCCCCGTGGTCTGCCGACGCCCGCATCTGGCAGCAGGAGGACCGGGGAGGAAGGCAGATGGCCCCCGCCAACCGTTCTCCCTCGTGTTTCGTGCTCTCCTAGCGATATGTAGCGTTCGGTCAGTTTATTTGCCTCTCTTTCTGGAGCTTTAGTGTCCTGTGTTTTAGGAGAGCTCAATAGCTACATCTTAACAAGTGATGACTTCACATTTCCCAGATCTGATGGATGCACACTTCCAGGGAAGTGCATCCATCTGGCTCTGAGAAATCTGTTGTCGATGGCACCTTTACAAACCTCACTTCAATCGCTTTCGTGAGCTTTACATGTGTGAGGTCCTAAGTAGTACCCAGATGGATGATGCTGTAGCCTATGGGAAACGGGTCTGGCTAAATACTTGAGATGGCTGCTATTGATTGGCCTTGTATCTTCTTTCTGGTGTTGTTTAAAATATCTTCGTGGCTTGTTTCTGTCTGAGCAAAGTGATCAGTCCAGCCTTGGAGACAGTCATAATTTGTCCTAAGTAATAAAAGAGAGCTAGTGTAATTAATAATTATTTTAATAGTAGCTGGAACTGACTTATGCAGCTACTTTAAGATCTAGAATGAAAGTACAGTGTTTTAATGCCTAATTGTGTCCTTGGAGCTGCAGTTCTAAGGGCAGAGTTGTATTCTCATTCTGGAAGTTAGCACCCAGGAATTCTGCCTCTGGTGACTATAGACAAGTTTGTCTGGAGCTTCCTGGTTTGGAAGTAAAATTATTTTTCTTGCGTAATGCTTTTGTTCTGTCATTCAGATGATGCCAGGAGTATCTAGTATAGTCAGATACTACAACTCTGGGTTGCTTTAGGTATCAAGAGTGACAGAATAAAAACGGTGGCAGGTATCAGAGTCGAACTGTCACTGCTAGATTCTCTGGCTAGTGTACGTGGGAGAGCGAGCCAGGGCACGTGCCTTCCAGAACTTCGGTGTATCTGGTTCTGAGGAGCCAAATAGTTCATCAGTGACGTTTAGTTGGTGAAACTTTTTAGAGCCAACGTTCCTATAAAGTTGTGGAGGGTGAAGACAAATTTGCACCTCAGAGCAATACAGATGCTACAAAACTTTGGGTTGGTTTTTTTTTTCCATCGGATTGTAGCTTAAAAATTTCAGAGCTGTGTACAAAATAAAACTCCCTGGTAGAAACATCTACTGCCTGAGTGCTGCCCAGAAGTGTGACATGGCAGAGACAGCACAGGCCCTGTCTGTGAGGGCACGCAGTCTGTGTCTGTTAGCTTTATTAAAAACCCTACTTTATATATTATCCTACTACATAGCTGAAAGTTCTTCTGACCCATTATTTTTATGAAGCTTTGGGAAGTAATACCAGAGAATGCTGTGCTTTGAGCAACCAGAGGGTTTTGGTGCAGACTGGTCTTGGTAATTGTAAGGACACCTGAAGTAGCTTCATCAGTGCAGAGGTTCTGTCTGTGTTGTAGACACGACTGTTTCTTCACTCTAGTGAAATGGGATTTCTTTGTGACCTCTGTTAGAAAGCCCCGCATTTGCCACTGTCACAGTGGTTTGATTTCATGTTGGCTTCTGCCTTGAGAATTGCATTTGGATTATGAAGCTCTGATTATATTTAATGAATTTATTTTTTCCCCTCTGTTCTTTCACTTGCTCATTTTCCGGAAGTTAGGATTTTGACTGTAGGCACTTGAAACAAGGAGTACATCCCTGGATCTGGGTGCGAGAAGGAGCTATGTGTCCACGGAAGAGTAAACCCCATAGGGGAGTTTGGCTTTGAGACCAGAAGCAGGACAAAAATGACAGCTGTTGCTACACAGGAAAAGCCTGTGTTTGGCTTGATGGCTACAGCCCCTTCAGCAGAGGGCCCGCAACTGTGCGGGGCTGTTCAGTTCTTAAATGGTATCATGATGTTTTGGTTATTGAATGTACTGAGTAGTGAAAAGGAATGAAGAAACTTCTGAAAATGCCGAGCTCAGAAAGACACAACACAGATGAGCCAGGTTATCAGAGCTGGTAGTTTACATCATGATTTGTTAAGTGTCTGTGACCTAAGACTCCTGCTTAGCTCTTGTTTCAGCCCTTGGTGAATAAAATATTTCAGGCGTAGACCTCCTTCTGAGGTCGTGGAACTCTTATAATAGCTTCTGAGAGGGTCAGCACCACTGGTTCTTAGGTTTGCAGAAGCTCGGTGTGGCCCGGAACGCGCAGTGCTCTCTTCAAGGCCAGCTACCTTGTTGTTTTCAGCACTAAAACTGTCTCCTGTGTCCAGCAGTTGTCTTTGCTTGTCGGTTTAGTGTGGTACTGCTGAAGGCACGTTCTGTCTCTTGTAGACACAAGATAGGCTTTAGAGCACTTGGGAACAGAAGGTGTCTTTTTCTTTGCCAAGAGGAGTGATTTGGATGGGCCGATTCCTTCGCAAAACTATCGGACCCAGTCTGCATTGTTTACTTAATCGTGTGAGCAGAGGCAAAACTTCAGTCTTGCTGAAATGTTGAAATGAGTCCTAGTCTTGAAAATGGTGTTCCCGTGCTTGTTCCCAAAGCCTTGGACTTCAGTGGATGCTGGCAGCTTTTCTTCTCTTCCAGCAGGCAGCGGACGTTACAAGAGGAAGCCATCAGACAGCGTAACTGGTTGTGTGCATTCTTTGATGACTCTGTGTTACAAGAGTGTGATTCATGCCTGTGTGTCTGAGCGTTAGAGGCTACTGCCCTCTGACAGAACTTCCTTGAAAATCTTCCCACCGCAGCGTGTACAGCGAAAGGCACACTTCAGCAGTTTGAAAGCCTGAAGTGTCATTGTCCTGTATTTGTAGGATGCTTTTCTGATGCTTCAGACGCCTGTGCGTGCAGTTTACTGCCTTTCAGCACAGCCTTTATGAAATGTGTAGGTTCTGGAAAACCGGAAGAGTATCACACGGGGGAGAAGGAAAAGGGCTAAGAAAAGATTGCTTGGGGCAGGGGGAGGGAGGAACTGCCAAATGTGCAGGGTGTTACAAAACAAGAAGTTGGAGAAGTGCTCCTTTGATGAAGTGGTGGTATTTATGTGAGTGAGGGTATTCATGGTGTGGAATTTTAACTGTCTGTAAGAACATTCTTCAATCACTAGGTGAGAAAAACTGGAGAAAGAGTCTCACTTGGAGAAAGTCTCATTATGCATCTAAAATTGTTTAATATGTTAAATATATGCTATGGTGTGAAACTATGGCCAGATATATGCCACAAAACTGACCAATAGCTATGATGTCAAACTTGCATCTTAAGTGTAAAGAAGTAAGAAGCATTAAGAGGCATTCCAGTGCTGGAAAACAGAGGAGCTTGTGTGTGAAATGTCCCAAGTCTGCAGATGGTGAACGGGTTAAAGTGAGTTCTGGGGTCAGTGCCCTCTCCACAGTCAGACTAGGTGAATTAAGCTGAAGAACTCACAAACAGGTTTGATCACTTGGTCACTGAGGTTCAGTTTCCCATCTCTGGAGAAAGGGGTGAGAACTTTGCTATTTCTTAGTCTTCAGAGCTGATAGAGGTTGTTCTGTATCACCAGCATCCTCTAGGTTTCTGCCTAGGGCAGAGCACCCTTGTCAGGAGAGCTGTTGGTAAATCTTGCCTTGTTACAAATCTGGAAGTTACTGTGGCTCACAAAAAGTACCACCAAGTGCAGCTGATGCACAGTCAGGCTCTGTGGTGTAGGTTTCATATATATTACGTTCATTTTCTTTTATCTGATGCTGAGTGGTTCGGTGGTTGATTCACCCAGTCTTACTTCAAAATTCAAGTCCTTAACAATAATCAAGTGGAGAAGTAGCTGGTAGTCTGACAAATATTTACGGCTTTAATACATTTTAAGCTGAACTAATACACAGATGGCAGGAAACTCGGACTATCATAGGAAAAGTAGCAGAAGCTCCGAACTGTCAAGCAGTGTTGCAAGCTCTCTCTTTTGTGATTGTTACGCCTTGGGACAAGGTCTGTGGTGTTTTAAAAGAAGCCTGTGTAACCCCTGGTTTGATTCAATGAACTTGTGCTACATTTTTACAAGTCCAGCAAAGCTCTTTAGTTGAGACTGCGGCCAGGGAAGAGTTTGCCTAAGTGAGGGAGTGTCAAGAGAAGCTTTAAAGGTGTTATAAATATTTAATGGCAGGTGATTACTGCACTGCTAAGGAACTCTTGTCTTTTACAGATGATTTTCGATCCCACTATGAGCAAGAAGAAGAAGAAAAAGAAGAAGCCCTTTATGTTGGATGAGGAAGGAGGAGATACACAAGCGGAAGAGACTCAACAATCAGAAACAAAAGAAGTTGAACCAGAGCCAACAGAAGACAAAGATGTTGAAGCAGATGAAGAAGAAAGCAGGAAGAAAGGTAAGGTGAATCCATGCAGATAAACTCTGAAAGGTAGTCCTTCTGTATTTTCAGACAACAAGCCCTATTTCAAGAATTTGGCATCACATTGCTGGGGCCCAGGTTTGTTTAGAGGCTTGCAGGTAATACTCCCCTGCCTGTCTGGAAGGTGCATTTCCCTCCTGCTTGAAATGATGCTCACAGGCTTAGGTAAATTCTACTTCCTGACTCAGAGTCTTTTGTGAGGTACAATGCAAAGAGAATCCCTACAATAGTCAGCGTGAAGTTCTGTATTTTCCGCAGGCAGTTGGTGCAATAATTACACAGTTATGGCTGGATTGCATTTCAACAATTCACCAATAGTGTGGTCACAGAAATATGGTTAAAAGGGTTTCTAGAGTTTGGACAGCTGTGACTGTGATAGCTGGAGTGTTCACTGGAACAGTTCAGGAAACAAGCTTGCGAGTGCTTTTTAAATTGAGGCCAATGTCAGTTCCAGATGACCTGATTCAGGGAATGCTGTTAACTTAAATCCAGTCTGTTGATAAAATTGGCTCCTGCAGTAGACCAAAGGAGCTATACCTTTCTCCTACAGTTTCCTTTCATTTTTTTTTTACTGTAATGACAAGGGTGGCTGGCTTCTCTTGCACAGCAGAGAGAGAGATTTAAGCACTTAAAAACAAGTAAATGTGGTTACAAGATGCAGAAACTGTGAAATGTAATGAGGTATTTGGGGGTAGAGGAGAATAACCTCTTTAAAACATGAAGGGTATCTGTAGGGGCTACAGATCATTGTTTATGTCTTACATCCAAATCTTGAAAATATTACAGTAAATTAGAAACCTTGATGTCAGATCTGTTCTTTAGTTCTTATACTTCTAGCAATCTTTTGGGTTTTTTTAGATGCAACAGATGATCTGGATGATTTGAACTTCTTCAATCAAAAGAAAAAGAAGAAAAAACCAAAAAAGATATTTGATATAGATGAAGCAGAAGAAGGTGTAAAGGTTTGTTTACATATCTAGACCATCTTTTCAATGCCTTAAAACTTTATTGCTTTCATTTTCTGGGGATTGGCAGTGCAGGAGTTGTTTTGAGTCTTCTTACCGTGTCTTAGTGCAGCTAAAACTGAAACAAAACGGGTTTCACTGTGTCTTTCATGTATAGTAGGTTCTGCTGAGCATGTTGCTTCTCCAGGGCTTTTTGCCCAGAAGGAAAAGAAGTCTTAACTGATCTTCAGAATGAGCTACAATCTGTAGTAAGGGTTGAAGCATCAGGGTTGATTGTCTCTTGTGGCAAGAGAAGTGAATGGGTGTCAGAAGCTATGCACAGAATAGTCCTCTAAGGACCAGCCCTTCAAATAAAGGGTATATATCTGCTAAGAAATTTGGGTTTACACTGGTGTTTTCTTCAGAAATGATTGGCTACTGTTCTGGGTTCCAGAAGGCATGCACGATATTTTTACTCGTCTCAAGTTTATTCCAAGTCATGTCTTTGTATCACATGTTAGTGTAACTGGCAATGCCAGAGAGCAAGTGGACAGAGAAATGTTACTTGTAAACCTCTAGATTTTTGCCTCTTGGGCAAGAGAATGTCCCTTTTATCTGCCTCAGAGTGGTGAATACTTGCTCTATATGTGCAGAATTGTGATAACCAATTGGCCTGGCTGCAGATGGCACAGCTTTGCCTTACTTGTTGGCTGCCATGTAGTGCTTTGGTCACTTATGCCCTCAAAAGGCTGATGCCTTTAGGTAACTATAGCATGACCTTGTTCTTTACCAGCCAGACACTAGACCAGAAGATTATTGCCTGCTCTGGTTACTTAGTAGGAAATCAGCACTTCCAGAGGAAACAGTATTTGCTTTTTACTACAAGAGTGCACTGTTAGATGCATGTACATCATTGTATCTGAGCTTGATGTGCAAAAATCTGGCCCTGCTTCACTGTAGTTGTGCAGCGCTCCCTTCAACGTTCTTTAGTTCCATTCTTACCTGTTGTGTTTCAAGACTGTGGTGGATATTCCTGGTATTCATCTAGCAGAGTGTACTACTACTGTTATTTCTAATGCTGTGCAGTGGAGATCTGTGTCTGATACTGTAAACAGTGGTCTTACTGTTTCTTTGCAGGACTTGAAAATTGAAGGAGATGTGCCGGAGGCAGTAGAACCTGAAGATGACCTGGATATCATGCTGGGCAATAAAAAGAAGAAAAAGAAGAATGTGAAGTTTCCAGATGAAGATGAGATAATGGAGAAGGATGAAGGTGAAAGTATAACTTAGCTCAGTGAGATGTTGAAAGTGAAATGTTGTCCATGTTGTAGGTGAATAGATTTTGTTCAAGTGCTTTTTTTTTTTGTTTCAAAATTCCTTTTTTTGCCTTTAACACTGTATTGCTTATTAGAAAAATGTTCTATAAAAGCACTATAAATTTCCCATAAGTGCTCATGTCCCTTGTAGGCAGACAGAGATGACTTGTATTGGAATCTTCTTTGATATACCTTTTAGAAATGGTGTAAGCATGAAGTTAAAGACTGTTTCTTTTCTTCTTAATGGACCCCAAACAACTTTCTTTACAGCTTTTGAGGATGAAGATAGCAAAAAAGATGATGGAATTTCTTTTAGCCTTCAGTCAGGACCTGCGTGGGCAGGCTCAGAAAGGGACTACACATACGATGAGGTAATGCTGAAAAGCCCTCTGACAGTATTTCCCCTGGTGATGTGTATGAGTAGACCCAGGCCTTATGCTCATACCGCCTTTCTAACTTGAGACTTGCCCATGAACAGAAAATAGAAAGCACATCTTTTATGGCAGTTAACTTTCGTGTAGGGCTGGATTAGTGACAGTTAAAACACCTCTGCAAACAGACTGAGGTGTTGTAAAGGAAGTAAACCCTTGGGGAAACAGCTTTTTTAGTTTGCATTTATCAGAACATTTTTTGAAGTGTGTGTTTGAAAGCCTATAGGAAAATGCTAACGGGCAGAGATGGTCTCATTCCTTGTGAACGCTGCTTCCAGATTTTTAGGAGTGCTTGCTAGGCTTCATCTGAGGAATGCAGGATGTTCGTGTCAATATAAATCCTCTTTCTTTGCAGTTGCTCAATAGAGTATTTAACATCATGCGGGAAAAAAACCCAGATATGGTAGCTGGAGAAAAACGAAAATTTGTCATGAAGCCTCCGCAGGTTGTAAGAGTAGGGACCAAGAAAACATCTTTTGTCAACTTTACAGATATCTGCAAATTGTAAGTTCCCTCTTAAAAGTTCTGAGGAATAGTGGCTGAATGCACTTGTGCTGTTGGCTGTTGTTTTGAACGTCTGCTTTCTGGCAGAAGACCATGGCAGAATCTGGAAGCTCTTCCAGTCATCCTCATTTCCTCTACATCTCTCTGTAAGAAGTTGTATATAGAGATGATATATTAAGATAATTTCTTATATTAAATTATGAAAATGATGGGCTTGCTATACAAACCTCACGGACTGAAACTAAACCTGTTGATCTTCTGACTTCACTGGCTTCTATGAAGTTTGTAGCTGGGTCACTGGTGATACTTAGTAATTACTAAGTCCTGGTGGGAGCAGGAAAAGTGCTTTCTAATTTGAGCTGGCTAAAAATGCTATTCTCCTGATAACTGGTATGGAGTTCAGCAATTATTTTTTTTCCCCATTGTTTTCTTCAGTGCTTTCTGTGTCTTCATTATTTCTTGTGAAGGCAGTTCTGTTCTTTGGGGGCACTTCTGGGAGTGCATATCTGATTTGTTTCATGAGCCTGCCAGAAAGCAGTCCTGATAAAATCATACTCAGGAGCTGGGTAGTATACTAAAGTGAATTTTTATAACATTCTCTTCAGAAAATGGTGTTGGATGGGAGAATAAGAATGAAAATATCAATTAGAAAACTTATTTTTAATAGTTACTGTGATCGTGAGCTTGATTTGGGGGATATGGTAAAGGCTTTCTGTAGATTGTTCAGCTTCCTTGTGTCCTCGGTCATTATCTGCCTGTGCTCCTTGCTGCAGGTTGTCTAGAACTGCTGTTTTAAACTTAGTAATTTAAGATAGTTTTAGCCTGCCAGTCCTGTATAAATATCAAATTTCTCTGAAGGGGGGAGATTAAACATATCCTTACTCTAATTTTAGATTACATCGTCAGCCAAAACATCTTCTGGCATTTTTGTTGGCAGAATTGGGTACAAGGTAAGGCTGCTGTGTGCATATGCCTGTAGGAAGCAGTGGCACCATAATTATGCCTGCTCAAAAATAAAATCCTTGCGAGTAACTCTCTATATAATGTGCTCAAACATCAGTCTTTTGGGTAAGGGTTTGGATTCCTTCTTTGGGACCTTTCTTACAGATGCTCTGGCAGCAGAGCTGTTTGTCACAGTCGGTGTGGATGGCTCTGGGGCTCCTGTCAGCGTAAGGTAGGGATAGCCAGCTAGGGAAGAGACAGTGCCTGCCTGCCTAATGACAGGTCTGGTGGGCCTGTAGCTACTTATTCTGCCTAATGAAGCACTGAAATCCTCCTGTCTCAGCATAAAACCAGTGTTCATTTCTTATCACAGAATGGTGGGGGTTGGGAGGGACCTCTGAGAGCATCGAGTCCAACCCCCCTGCCAGAGCAGGGTCACCCAGGGCAGCCCACACAGCAACAGAGCCAGGGGGGGCTGGAAAGGCTCCAGAGCAGGAGACTCATGTCTCTTACCAAAGATTTCATGCTGTGCTGGTGTACTTTGTGGTTGTCTGTTAATTTCTGTGTTGTAAACTGCAGTGTTGCTGTATGTAGACAGGGAATTAAGGAGTCTAATGTGTATATAACAAGTGTCCCTTTGATTGGGCTTTGGAGTCTTCGATTCCAAATGACTTAAAAACTCAGGAACCTTAATGTGACAAAAACATTCAACTTGCTAGATCAGAATGGCTATAAGAGGATCTTATTAGTTGTGTTATACCTTAGTAGGTAGTTGTCTTGGTCACTTCTGAGGTAAGCAGGTGTTAATTCTGTCAAGTTCTTCTGATTAAGTAGCTTAATTATGAGACTGATCTCTGCTGGAGTTCACTTTTACTGCAGTGAGGGTTATGCTTGGGCAAAACTTCCTGGTGATTTTCAAGTGCATGCAGAATTTTGAATGTTTATTTCTATTTTTTCTGCCAAGTAATTCTGGCTTACTCCTATCTTGAAGCGAGATAATGCTGTATTCTTCATGTTTCTGGCTTGTCTTAACACTTGTCTTCTGCAAATCAAATAATTAATTTTTTTCTTTCAAATTAGTGGCTCAATAGATGGTAACAACCAACTTGTAATCAAAGGAAGATTCCAGCAAAAACAGATAGAAAATGTCTTGAGAAGATATATCAGTAAGTATAACTCCCTTTCCCACTACAGATTTCTTTCAGATCCCCTTTGATGACCAGCAGCCCACGTCTGGCCCACGTACATGTGCGTGCTGTGGAGATTCTGTGCTAAGCAGCTACAGCTTTGCTGCAGGTTTAGAGTGGAACAGTGCAAGTACAGGTGGTTCTACCATGGTTAGAATAAGCACGTAGGGTTTACTCTGCCCTGGCACTACAACATAGCAAGAGAAATAATAAAGAAGTTGAGAAATGCTTGTTTTCATCTGACTTTAATTTCTTGGCCTTGATGAAGACCATGAAAAATAATAGCAATCGTTAATTGTAAAGTCTGTTGTTTGTGTTAAGTAACACCTATAATCTCTGAGTGCTTTGGCCAGCATCATGCACACTGGTCAAAGCACTCACAGATTATAGGGAACAAAACCACTGGTGCTGTGTCTATACAAATAGAGTTGCTGACATCTGGGAATGCTCTTTCAGCACAGGAAGTTCTGGAATATCCGTTGGAAGTCTTAACTGGTTGTTACTGTTTTTACACCACCAGTGTCAGTGCATAACTTGCCATAGGAAAGCTGGTCTTTATTAACTTGGGAGCTAGAGGGTATCAGAGGGTATTTTTAGGTTGCCTTGACCATTGTGATTTTCATAGTAAGCCACTTGTAAGTCAGTAGATGCCTTAGAACAGCCGTTCAGAGCAAAGGCTGAAGAAGTGGTTATTTTTCTGTTGATAATGCATTATCCTTTAACTGCAAATTAATTCCTTTTCCACAGAGGAGTATGTCACCTGTCATACGTGTCGGTCACCGGACACAATCCTACAGAAGGACACCAGGTTATATTTCCTGCAGTGTGAGACCTGCCACTCTCGCTGCTCCGTCGCCAGCATCAAAACTGGTTTCCAGGCTGTCACAGGCAAGAGAGCACAGCTCCGTGCCAAAGCTAACTAGTTTGCTAATCAACACTGGATTTTACAAAGTGTTCTGGGGAGATATGACTGGACAGGCTTACAATCAGAGTGGATTTACCATTGTATTAAAACCAGATTGTAAAAACTACGAGAAATTTGGTTTTTGATTGATTGGTCTCTGAAATCCTTGCAAGATGCAGATCCTCAAGCTGTTCACATACATTTGCTCATTGAATATATTTTACCAACTGTAAGGAACGTGCTGGGAAAGGAGGTGCTTTTTAATCCATTCAGACTTCTGTAAAACACGAGATAAATTAAAGATACTATAACAGTGAGTGTCTTCAATTTGGATTTTTCCTTCAGTTTCCTCATTTTAAACAGCTTGTGAGAATGGTTGGCAGGTTTTTCTGCAAATCAGGTCACTAAACTATGTCCAAGACCCAGAATAAAACTTAAGATAAAGATTATTTTGCTTTTACATGACAAGATTTTTAGTTAGGCTCTCATTAAAGGGAGAAACCAGTCACAGAAAGTCAGGGGGATGATACACCGACAGGAGACCTGCTCATGCTTTTATAGCCACCTAAATCTGGGAATGTGTTTTGCACAGAAAGCAGCCTTGGGACGTGTTGATTCTGCTGGGTTAGGTGGAATGTAGCTCTGAGATAGTTCAGGCACCATACTGATGCTGAATCTTACATAAACCGGACTGTAAGCTTTTGTAGTGTCATAAAACTAAATTTGGCAATTTCTAATAGAGAACTATTTATATTTCCTAAGTCCTGCACTCTTCATCACTTTAAAAAGAATTACTTAAATGCAGAAAAGAAAAAAATAAAAATATATAGGTAACATCATTATATGATGGCTGCACCACACTGTCTTGCATAAATCTGGAATTGACAGAAGATGTTGCCAAGTAGTTTGAGTTCCAAACTAACACGTGATGCTTCTTGATCATAACGTGCACTTCTCTCTGCTCGCAGCCAGCGTCAGTAACGAGGGGATGCACACAGTCCTGGCCTAACTAGTTCTAGTGCTGTAGAAATCTTGTTCCAGCTGCCAAGTAGAAAGGTGCAGAGGGGGAGCGGAGTCCCTCTGGAGTGCTCTAAGCAGGGACAGCTTTCACTTCACTGCCAGAATGGCACAGGGTCGGGATAAGGCTCGGGACACCAGGCACCTGTCCCTGCGGGTAAGCAGAGGCTGCCTCCCCAGAGAAAATGTTGGTCATTCTGAATGCAACTCCTCGAGTCTGGGAACTGGAAGGGTTTACTCTGTGTGTGTGTGATGATAGAAGCCACAGTCCCGTGGAGAAGTCGCTTGCTCTTTTAAAAACTTGACAGCACTGTAAGGCAAGAATCAAGGGTTTATGGTTGGTTTCTTAACATTTTGATTTTCAAATGAGCTATAAGAAATGTTGGCTGTATCTGTAAGTGAATAAAGCCAGGATCAGTGCCTCTTGTACCATTGCTGTTGTATTCTTGGTTTTTTTCTCTAGCAAATAAGCATTCTCCTCTTGGAAGTAAAACTTTCTGGAGAAGTGCTGGTTGCTTTCGTTTCAGTGACTTGCTGTTGGGACACACGGAAAGAGCTGAAGAACAATGATACATTCTCAATGCTTGCTTCTTCCTGCATCAAATACTTTTTAATGTACTTAAAAAAAACCCCAAACAAAACCCAGTATGGCCTGGAGCCAAAGTTTGACTTCAGTATATTTGAATCAAAAAGATCACTTTAATAAATATTCAAACTCATCACCTACGAGCTCTTCTGGCTCAGAGGAGAGCTTCACAGGTTTATTTTACTGAAGTATTTTGAGTCTGTGTGGGAAATCCTGAAGGTTTTGGTGACTAGTATTCGAGTGAAACATCTTGAGCTGGAGAGTAACTTACCTGTTGAATAACCTCACTGAAGTATGAAGTGTCTTCTGTTTCTAGGAATGGATATTGATCTATTTATTATTTTTTTATCAAGCACCATCTTCCGGTGTACATTGGAAAGGAGTGTAGTCTACCACAAGTGGTGTATGAACATCAGTGCCTTTTGCTGCTCGTAAGGCTGATGTAAGTTTGAAGCACAGTCACGTGTTCAGTGCCAGAAGAATAAGAGTTTTGTACTTGAGCTGAGAGTAAACGAGCAGCTTAAGGATGGAGCTCTTAACAGAATAAGGTAGCTTTGTTTGCACTGGGTCTGCACGAAGGCATGTATCTGGAGGCAGACAGAACTTGTTCTCCCTGCTTTTGCCTCTGTCAGCTGAAAATGGGCTGTACAGTGCTGATGGAGATGTGGGAGCCAGGTTGTTGTCAAGCACTGAAAGGCTGTAGAGCAGAATGAAATCCCTCTGGGCTGGGGAGGTAACAACACCGTGATGCAGCTGGGTTGCTCCTCTCCACTGCTCCTGTCCTGCTTAGTGTTCTCTTACACCTTATCTGACTAACCTGAGCTGTTGCAGGTCTCTTCCCTTCCAGCAGAAAAGATGCAGTGCATCTTTAAGCCTGGAATGTGCAAAATCTTCAGGGACTTGTCAGTGGAGGCCCTAGGAGAGCTGTCCAGAAGTCATGTTGCCCTCAGTTGGCGTGACATCTGCTCATACCCTTGTAAAAAGAAGAGTCTCTTTATAGCCCACTGTAGCCAGGTAAAGGCTTTGATCTCCATTCTGCAGTCAGGGGGTTGGAGCTCAGAGTTAGATGACTGTGCTCAGGTCATCAAAGTAACCAGTAAAATGAAAACAAGATCCCTGGTTCAGTAGAGTAGGATCAGCTACCTTCAAGATGTTGTGGTTGTGTTCTGCCCAAATACCTGCTCACTATTATGAAAAGAAGTGAGATGAAGCTCTTTGTGGAAGCATCTGCCCAGAGCAAGGACTTACTCAAAGCAGTAGCATTTCTATAACCAGAAATGGTGTGAAGGAGGAGAAGCATTTATAAAAAGTTCCCACTGAGACAGGGGGATTTCTGGTTAGTGATGTGCCTGGCTCATCACCCTTTGTGTCCTCCCGACAAGGGCCCCGCACCCTGAAATCTCTGGTTTGCCTCTGCTGGGAGCCCGCTTCCCTGGCAAACTTGGTCACCTAAGACTTAAAGCAAGAAGAAGCAGCAGACTTTCAAAGCTGCTGCTGCTGCTGCTGGAAACAACCACGTTTGTCACGAATTGCATGGGAAGTTCTGCTGTAGTCAGGCAGAAGTGTGTATGATGGTATCTAGCGGAGGAGGCACAGAAATAGAACAGCAGGAAAGCTCTGAAAGTCAAGAGAATATCAAGTGGTGATGCTGTCAACTAAGATTCACTAGAGCTTTATCTGTTAATCTTTTAAATCATATTTTTCCAGCTATCTGTTCTGCCCCTGTGCTCAGTTTTTTCCTAGAGGTTTACTCCGGATCACCAGAGTATCCAAGCGAGAGGCCAAGCTTTGACAAAGAACCGAGGGCAGATGTTTACAGAAAACATCAGCTGCACAGTTCACCTTCAGCCTGCATGGACAGCAAACTGCAAAGCCACACCAACTTCCCAAAGAATTGCTTTTCTATTTTGAAGTTGGTTTTGCTTTGGTTAGCCCTGTGTTGCTGGAGTAGCAGAATATCATTTCCTGTAGCTTTCAGCCTGACAAGTGGGTGCTCTCACAGTAAGTGGCTTCTGCACCCTGGTTGCTCCAGTGCAAGCTCTTCCCTGAGCAGCCTGCTTCTGGCAGAGGTAGGTCATCAGTCTGGGTGGTCTGTGCTGTAACCCTTGATGGAAAGTTTGGGTTCACTTATCTTCTGAGCTGTTCTGTTCCCTGTTGTGTTTTTCCATCTGCTAAGTTCACCCTTTCCTAGAAATGTGAAGGACTTGTATGATGGGAAAATGCCCCAAACCAGCCAGGTTAGTGGTCAGGTATGAGGACAAGCATGTCCTGAGACAGTCTCTGTGGGGCTTTTTCAGCAGCACAAGGGGGGCATAACAGCTCAAGTCTGCAGAGGTTTGTATTCCCACGATGGCCAGGGTTAGGCTGGACCTGTGTGACTCTGCACGGCATTCTGCTCTCTGCGTGGATAGAGGCATTTTGGCAGTTGACCTAAGTCACAGCTTGGTCTGGTCCCAGGTCTCTGTCAGCCTTGGGAAAACTCTTCTCAGAGCTCTACTTTGAGGTAAAAGAAGGATTTGGGATAAACAGCAAAATCCTATGGCAGAGAAGGGAGCACAGCTCCATGTGTCCTTTCCTTCATTAGATGTGCGGATGCAGGGATTTGATGGAGGTTACCCTGACCCTGTCCAGTTGCTTAAATGATCTTGTGATGGGAGGAGGAAAAATGGGATTTGAAGGAAGATGTTCCTTGGATATTATGGAGTCCTAAAGAGAAGCAGGTTCCAGAGCTCTTGTTGATCTTTAACACATGCTATCTCACCTGCAAAAGCCTTTGGCCTGAAGGGACCTCACCTGGCTCCTGTCCGCTGCTAAGTAATCCACTTTTTTCAGCTCTTATAGTCAATAATGAAGACAGGGAAGTGCCTTCAGAGGCAGTTCATCCAGTCTTAGTTTTGAGGAGTCCCTTGGAAGGTTGAGCTTTCACTGTAGGTGTTTCACCATAGATGAATAGGGGTAAGATACATTCACACGTTCACATAACTAGACACAGCATACATTCTGAAATACTCCGTTTATAAGAATATAGCTGAACCTGTGCTGTTAGTCTCTGTCACAAGCCCAAGGCAGTAACCATACTTCTTTATACACAAGTAGGAATTTAAACTGGCCCTGGAAACCCGTTGCTGCTGGTTAGACAGGAGGAACAGGCTTTTCCTCACAGGGAGAAAAATACTTTCTCAGTTCCCTTTTGCTCGTGACTGTAGCGCCAGGCTACTTCCTCTCCTGCAGGCTTGCTGGGCATCCTTCTTACTGTTTGCATATTGCAAATGACTGTGTATTGCTGAAGTAAAGCCCCTAACTTCACGGCTGTGTTGTTAACCATTTTTCTGCCAAACACCCAGCAGAAATGTGTGGTACTTCTCCTGGCAGCCCATTATGTTCCATGGTGGGTGTCTGGGATCACAGAGACTTTGAGCTTTCTAACACAGAAGCAGCTTCCTCAGTTCTGCATTCTGTATTAAAGGAAAACAGTTTTACAGCCTTTGTTGCACCCCCCAGCCTTGCTCTGGGTAATTATCCCATAGCTGTAGTGTATTTCTTTCCTCATGTAGAAGAGACTTTGATGGCAAATCACGCTTGTGTCCTGTCACCAGTGTTGGGTGACACGTCTGGATCTCGGTGCTTCTCATGTGGTCTTACAGCCCTCTTCTGATAATACTCATTTCATTAAAAACCCAAAAGATTGTTACCTTCATTGCAGGGAGAAAAGCTGGATGTCATTCATTTTGATAGCGAGGCACAAACGGCAATTACAAAATAAGTTATCAGTTCTCTTTATTTTTGTGGACTGAAATGGCTTTCGAATCCTGCTCCCGGTGCTCGGAGCCTGCTGCAGGCAGCGTGCTGTGTTTCTGTTCAGCACCAAAACAGGCTTTTTTTCCACCATAAACGTGAAAACATACATTCTGGGAAATGTGAGCTCATCTGAAATGAAGCTTTAATTATTTTTCTTTGCTGCATTGTCTCCAAACTTTCTAACACCCTCAGGCAATAGGTTGCTCTCTTAAAAGTCTTAGACAGGATTTATTTCTTCTTTGTCTTCTGAAGGAACTGTGCAAAGATCTCTTGAGTTGTCTTGAAGTAGTTGTTTAGGTTTGAGGCTGTGGTTGCCATTGAGATTACCATTGAGGTTTCCCTGTTAGCCCCCTGCTTGGGGCTTGCCATGTGGTCTCAGATTTAATTTTTTTTTTTTGTGCAGGACTGTTTTTAATTCCCGACCTATTCCCCTTTCTCAGATTTAAGCTGTGTATTGAAGTGCATTGTTTCCCTCCACACTTTGTTCTGGATGAGGGAGGTGGCCATTAAATCTTGCTCCTGACCAAGAATATACTTGGGCTGGAAGAACAAGAGTGTACTGGAGCTGGAGCTCCATCTGCACCTCGTGGAGGTGCTACGGGCGGAGAGGTGTCTTCTGAGCTGGCCAAAATCAGGGGACAGGATGCTTTGGCATGTGTGGATGTGAAAGGGTTCTTCCAAGCAGTAAGGAGGGGCCAAACTGGAGCACAGGGTAGATCAGGAGATGTCCCAGCTGTGCCACCAGACCTGTCCTCCTCTCCCCGGGTAGCTCAGGATCACCCAGCAGAAGGAAACTCCAAGCAAACCTGGGGAGTGTTTGGCACCGTTGTGGCTCTGAACCCCTCCTGCCTGGCAAAACCCCAGCTCTGCAGCCCCAGCCCATCTCAGGCTGGCATCTCACAACTCCTGCTGCCACCGCGGCAGTCCCGTTGCTGCCGTCCTAGCAGGGATGGGAGTTGCAGTCATCCCTGTGCAGCAGAGAGCGTTTTTGCTCTGAAGGTTGAAGGGCTCTTGAAGATAGAAAAGAAACCTGTAGGTAATGACAAAATAAGATTACATTTGAGGCATAGGAATACCAAAAGGTGAGGAGTGGGCAAGTGTGCAGATGCCAGAGAGAAGAAACTGAAATGCAGTCAGAAGGGTATTGGAGCTGTGTGTGCAGAGGCACTGGTTCTGGGTTAGTATCCTTGATGTCTTGCAATACTGATGTTTGAGAGCTCTGCTGTTAAAACGGGGACCGTATATAGCAGCTTTACCTCTCTAATTTGCCTTGTGATGCCCAAAGCACTATGCTTTGCTTGTTACACATTGAATGTTTCCACAGGAGTATGAAATTCACAGTGGCTCTTGTATATCCACAGCCCTGGCAGGTTCTTTGCTGTTTCCAGCCTGTTTCCACACCTTGCTCCCAAATTCAGTGGAGGTTTCAGATACTCTGCTGCTGGGGTAACGTTTTCCCTCCTGGGGGAATAATTCAGATCCATTAAGGCACAAACTGAAAGTGGTGAGGACGAGTTGCAAAAGCAGTGCGTGATTCTTTTTTTTTT
>VWZY01001622.1:464573-475877 GCA_013399075.1 Chloroceryle aenea | reverse complement strand
CTCCTTCTAGAATGGAAACGGGTGCGAAGCACCAGCCAGCCGGGCATCGCTGCGAACTGGGCTGTGCTAAAAGGTGCTCGGGTGCAGGCACACGGCTGCAGCCACCTCAGCTGATCTCCCAAGAGCATCTTCTATGAGGGGAGGTGAGAATGAGCTCTTCTAATCTGCTGAGGAAATTTCTCTCCTCTGCCTGGGTGCCAAATGCACTTTTAATGTGAGAATGAAGCTATACGGCCGATTCCATGGAGGCTGCCGAACACCTAGCGAGGGCGGCCCCAAGACTGCTGCTGCCAGGAGTATAAGCCTTCACCTCCTCTCTGTCTCTTGGCCCACGAGTGAGCAAACTCCCTACTGGCTTCTTCAATCAGCCCTAAGCTTTTTCGGCTCTTCAGGTCCTGTCTGTCTACCCAGATGTCAGCACCATGCTGATGAACAGCCTTTGAGGGAGACTCAGTGAAAGCCCAGTGGTGGATAACAACAACAATTAGCTCAGTTTCCCGGTCCCCACTGCTAGAAATAGCACCGTGGAGCCTTCATCGCTGCATGCAGGCAGACCAGGAAATTTGTACTTGCAACCCATAGTGGTGATGGGCAGTCGGATCCCTCAGGATTCCCTTGATAGGCAACAAGGAGAGACAAGAGCTCAGCATGCACAGCAGCGTGGACAGATTTTTGCACCTAATTCCCATTCTGGTTCCCTCCTCTGCATCACTGAATCCATCTGCCCACCCCAAGGCAGACCAGGTGCCTCTCTATCCCTCATATCCAGGCACCCTGCCCACACTAAACGGGGAAGTCGTGCTTTGTTTAGCTGACAGGGTAGGGGGAAGTTGTGGTGTGGATCCAGTTTCCAGTGCAGAGCTCCCCTACTGGAGTGGTAATTGCCTTCTGCAATGATTGGGGTGTCTGGGAACCTCTGGAGAAAGCAGAGAGGTTACCAGGACCTGCCTGGCAGAGCAGTCCATGTGCCAGCTTAGGATGGGCTACAGCTGTGGTTTCAAACAGCTCTGTTTTGTGATGCATTCAGTATCTTGCTGATCAACTCCAGTGCAAGTTTCCATGTTTGCATGTATGATGACAAAGGAGAAAGAAGAAATAAGAAAGAAAAAAAGGAAGAAATGCAATTAGACCCCTTAGCTTGAGAGCTGACCTCAGCTGCAGATGAGCTAGGAGGATACCGCTCGCATTGCTCCTTCATTCTGGTACGTGCTGGAAAATGTCACCTGCAAGTCACCACTGGCACTGGGGAGCAGGTGGAGTCCTGAAGCCTCCTGCCACCACCACGGCGTGTGACTGTCCCACGGCAGGGCAGCCAGACGGGCTCCTGGAGGGGACCAGTCCCACCGAGAGCTGGGGTTGTTCCCTTGAGACTTCTACGAGAATCAGCTTTGCTGGGATCTATTAGGACTTGAGAGCCTTGGTGGATGCTGGGGGAGATACGAGGCCCTCAAACTCCACACCAGCTGAGGCAAGAGGCAGGCACAGCGCTCGCATCACACGCAAAACGATGATGCTTCCCTGTTTCTTAAACGATGGTGCAAATTCTCTTTCCCATCCATGGGAGGTGAGGTGGTTTAACTCAAACCGTGCCACGCAGGGTTACAACCTGCTGCTGCTACGACTGAGTTGTTACAGCAAGAGCTTGCCCTGTAGGACTGGCTCTGGACTCCTACAGGGATGACATCCTGCTGAGCAACCACCCGCTGGCAGCAGGGACAGGTCACCTTGCACTACCAACAAGCTGCCACCCCCGAGCAGGTTGGGGTGCTTTGTGCCTACACCGGGTGCTGCCTTGAGCTGCGTGGGCACCAACTGAGTCCCCAGGCCATGCCACATGCAGCCATTTGCCTGGCAGTCATGGTTTCCAGCTCTTCCTTCACAGGACTGCGTGGCTGCACCCTGCTGAAGTTACGGCTGGAGCTGCCAGGGCAGAAAGCAGCCAACCTTCCCGCTGCCCACCTGGGGAGGGCAGTTCTAGCATCACCTCGAAGGACCCCCCCAAAAACTCTGCCCCTGACCAGAAGCAGGGACTGTCTCTTCATCAACGTGTCTGTCACGCCCCCTGCCTGTCCCTCCTACGTGGCCATCGCCTCCTCTTTTCTACCCTGGTTTGTGCAAAGACATTTTCTGATCACATTGTTCAGCTCGTTGCTGCTGCAAGGGGATGCTCCAGAAAGGGGAGCGTCCTTGTGTTCATACTGGTCCATGAACAGCAATGGAAAGCCTGCTGAGCTCTTCTGTGGTCAGACTGGCCCAGAAAGGAAGGCAGATGAAAGGGAGCTGAATTTGCACCTCATCCAGTACGTGTACACGACTCCCAGCTATCACACAGTCCTTTTGTCTTGTTATTGTGCCAGATCTCCGGGAGGAAAGTACGAGGTTCCTATCATGGTAAACCTTTCACCTGTCTCCTCAGCTGAGTGGGCAAGTGGTGACTGTCTCTTTGCTGCATCTCCTCTACCTTTCTGGAGCATCACAACGAGCTCCTTTGCTCCTCAAGGCTCTTGCTGTCATATCTACAGCCTGCACACATGGACAATGCCTGGGCTGGAAGCATCCCTGGCACACCGTGCTTCACCTTGGTCTGCAGCTCTGCTCTCTGGACTCTTAAGAGAAGTGAAAAAAAGTTTTCTTGTATTTGAATAAGCTGTGGATGGAAACAGCACACTGTCTTAAAGAGCAGATCTGGCACGTAACCTTTTGTTTCAGACTGCTGTGCCAGAAGCTGAGTAGGAATGGGCTGCAAATCACTTTCCCGGGTGCCCAGTGACCACTGCCTGCAGTAGGTTTGGAAATAATAATTTTTCTTCCTGAAAAATACTTCTCCAGTTCCAATTCTCAGCTTCAAGCTGGTGACAAGAGCTTCTCGGCATATGTGACACTTCTGAGCAAGCTGCAAACTAAAGATGCAGCTGGAGCAGCGGGGCTGGGTTGGTTTGTTATTTGTTATCACGCAGTGGTGCCGACGAGAGACTTGCACGAGGCTTGGGGGAGAGTTATTTAACATCAGCAGGATAAAGTTAGTCTGAGCTGGTCTGAGTTAGTCCATCACCTTTCTTGACAGGCAAAGGGTAAGGTCTGGTTGAGAAAGGGAACCAAGCAATGTCTTTTCCCATCCTTGTGCTTCCCCACCCAACAAGGATTCAGAACTGTGTTTTAACTTCTTCATTCACAGCCTGTAATGTGAGTTTTTGGGGCACCACGTCACAGCCCTGAGAGTACTAATGTGCAGGAATGGCCATGACCAGCCTCACTTCTGACCCCTGCCTATCTGAGAGCCTTCAACACCTACCTGAGCCATGCTGTAGGAGTGCTGGTCTCCAGCTCTGTCACAGCAACGCCCGTGCATGGCCATGGACCCTTCTGATCCTGACCCAATGGCTGACTTCTCAGCCTGGCCCTACCCTCCCGATCCTGACCCCTTGGCTGACTCTTAGCCTGGCCCCAGACCTGCCTTGTCACTATGGACCTCCTCAGTCATCACTGGCTGCTCACCATCACTGGACCCGACCCTGACCTCCAGACTGATGTCCTGGTGTGACCTTGGACCAGCCAAACCTTGACCATCCCTGATGGAGCACACAACCCATGCTGCAGCTGGACATCCAAAGTGGCTGAAGAAAGCACTTACCGAGCGTCTGGCCAGCAAGCACACGCCCGTTCTCGCCCAGGACGGCAGCGCGNCACCACTCGGCCGTACTTGGAGAAGATGGTCTCCACATCCGACTTCTTGACCACGGCTGTGTTGAGATTGCCGATGAAGACTCTGGAGTTGATGGACTTGGGGTCATTCTTGTTCGTGATGTTGCTCGTCTGCACCTTCAATGACATCTTGAACACCTGAAGGAACAACGCAGGAGTCAGGACGGAGCACAAGAGAATCGCCAGAGTCTTACAGAAAGGGGTGGGGGATAAATCTGCCAGCAGGCCAGGAGTGAGGGAACCAGCTCCTCAACTTTAAGTCATCGCAGCTGGAGAGCATCCCATCTCTGGAGAGGATCCCATCTCTGCGGAGGATCCCATCTCTGCAGAGCTGCTGCGTCCTGGGGAGGCAACTGCCACAGCCAGCACAAAATTCCTGCTGGAAACCTATTTATCAGGCTGACACTCTGGGTGTAAAAATGGTTGCTTTTAGGGGATAAACCAAGACTTAAATAAATTTTACATCTAAGCAAAAGCTTTAATGCCATTCTACAAAAGCTTTTACCTCTCTACACTTAACTACAATTCAGAGGATTGCCTTTTTTTAAAGCAGTCTGCATTCAGCACCTTTGCTCACACCCTTTCCAGGCTGAGCACCTCTCACCCTGCACAGGGACAGTCTTCTCCCTGAAGATCCACACCTGCAGCTGGAGAAGACTTGAGTTTTCTGGATGCAATGAAGAGGCTGAAGTGGTGAAGCAGCCCATCTGCTCCTAGCTGGTATCTGCACTCTGCTGCCTGCCTGAGCATTTACACACTGGGCTCTGAGCTGCTTTGTGCAAACAGGAGGTGTCACTGTTAGCTTGGAAATCACTAAACCAGCAGCCAGATCAGCTGGAAGCCACACCGGGAGGTTTCCCACAGCTGCAAGGCATGACCCTCCTAGTTTCTTGCCTGGAGTATTTCATGGGCAGCCCCTGAGAACAGGCTTCACCTCTAAGAACTAAAAGATCCAAGGGACAGGGCTGGAAACTGTGTGAAAATAAAGCTCCTCTGGCTGCCCATCAGGCTGCCTCTCACATTTCTGCAGCAAAAATTACAGCTGTTCACAGACATCAGTTTCATTTTCATCTTCCAGAAAGAGAGGGGATGCTTTGGAATCATGAATGTGTGCCACATACAGAGTGTGTGGAAGTCAGCTCGGAGCTCCAGAAGGTATTTTATGAAGTACACTGAGGTGCTGCTCTTGTCCAGCCCCTTCCAGCAGCACCCACAGGTCCTCCCAGCAGCTGAGGCAATGCCAGCAGGGTGTCCACAGCTCCAGGTGGTCACTGAGCTTGGCAGAGGGAACACACTGTTACCACAGGGTCACGGTGTGCCCTTGCTGGTAGTCCCCAGCACCTGCTCTGGCGCTGGGAAGAGCCCGTTTGGCTTTGGCACTCTGGGCTCAAAGCCCAAGTTTGTCCCAGCACCTTGGTCTGAGATGGGGACAGCAGCAGCTGCCCAACTGCGTGGGTGCAGCTCCCGTGGACAGTCACCCTGGTGCCCATGCCCTGGCAGGCTCTGCTTGCCCATAGCCCAGCCTGCCTGAGACACTCACGCCAGCAGCGTCAGTTTAGGGCCAAGCCCTAAAACACACGGGCAGACTTTTCTGGGCTCCTCACCAGGCTGCAGAGCCTGGGAAAAAAACCCACAACATTTTCTGGTGTGGTTTTTTGGAGTTGCACCCAAGACTTTGGAAAAACCATTTGGGGCTGCAGTCAAGACTTGAAAAAACAAAAGTCCTTCTTACTGTCTTCTGCACAGAGCTTCCTCGCAGGACACTTCCTCTGGTTGCTGCTGTCTCCTCCGACACGTGTTAAGGGGGATAACATCATTATATCTCAGCCCTTTGCTGGGGGAGCTCTAGTTTGGCTCCTCAGACGATGGACATCCTTCTGTCTGAGCTACCAGCCCCTTGGGATACCCAGCAGGGGCTGCTCCTGCCCACAGTCCCGTTTTGCCTGAGGGTCCTTCTCCCCAGACCCACAAGCATTGAAGCATCCTGGGCTCTGGCACCAGGATTTGACACTTCAGCCCAGCACGAAGGTAAAGAATCAGCAGAGGTGAACCCAGATGAACCCCCACAGATGGTGCTCGAAGCCTGACCTGGGGAGACACAGAATGTTTTAACCCACAAGCTCTGAGCAGACAAGCTGGGATGGGCAGACCTCTGCCTCTTTAATTTTGAGAGCACAAAGGAGTGGACACTCGATTCCCTTCCTCATTTAAAGCCAGAGCATGCAGAGAGTTGGAGATACCCAGCAAGGCTGATCCTCTGCAAGGAGCAGGGAGAGGATGTGATGGCACAGTGAGTCTCATCCAGCTCTAACCCCTGCGACTTTATTAACCTACCACTGAGGCTGCAAATGATCTCGGTGCTCAGTCCAGTTGTAAAAACACTATGCTTTGTCTGAGTCTGGCTTGTTTTATTTTCCTTTTCACCCTTTTGGATTAAAAAGGCCGGAGACTTTTGTTCTATTGCTCTAAAAACAATTCCTGGCAGACGTGGTGTTCTGGAAAACACTGGGGAAAAAAAACCAACCAAAGGACAGGACTTTTAAAGGTGTCTACGTGAATGAAATTCTCACATCTTTGGCAAGTGGTGCCCAGAGGTGAATAGATGGGGGAAAAGCCAAGGCTATTTTCAGCTGTTTGGTCAATTTAGGTACTGCTGAAGGCGGCTCCACGATGGCCAGTGCCCAGGGATTCTCCATCCTAAACCTGCTGGGATCAGCTGAGGCTGTGTGGGACCTTCAGAGAGCCTGCACACACGTAGCCTGGTCGCCCTGGACCGTCTGGCTACCCAAGGATACATCCATCTGATCTGCTGTGAACCTGTGGCTCTCCCTCCCCTGGGGTGTCAGTGATGTTGCAGGACAGTGACTTCAAAACATGGCTTTACAGTTGGTGGCTCCTGGAGTTTTCAGTTCCTGAAGCCTCTATTTTTTGTTTCAGAGCAAATCTGCCCTGGCACCTCCCTCACCCACACCAGGCCATGTCACAGGGACATCCTTGGCCCCTTCTAGCTGCTTCCCTCCTAAAAGATGCACTCCCACTCTTCAGTCCTTGCTTCAATCCAGAATTTACACCAGTCACCAGCCCATTTTGTTAGGCCCCTCTTTCCCCCATCCCCAGAGGAACTACTCTTGCAACTGGCCTCTGGGGATGGGGGGATGCCCCTTGGAACCCCAGTGTCTAGTTCATGACATGTCCCATCTTGGATGCCAAGTCTGGACAGGAGACCATGTCAGAAACCTTCCTGAAGTTAAGGCAGACCCCACCACTCTGCCACACCAAGCAAGAAGGTCGATTGAATTTGGACATGCCATTCCCAGGTCTGGCCTAGCCACGAGCAGGCAGGAGGAATGTTCTCTTCCTCAAAAGTAAATCTAGTGCTCAACTAAAACTGCACCCCTGCCTCTGTTTTCACACCCCATCACTCAAGAATTTGGTGCTGCTGTCCCCTCCAGCCCCAGCTTAGGGGAAGCCCAGGCTGTTCTGTTTCTCAGGTGGGCACTATGGCACTATGGATCTTCACTTGCAGAAAGACAATCTCCAAGGCATCTCCCAGGGAATGACCTTGCATGCCATGGAGCTGGCGGGATGAAGGGGAATCTGTGCCTTTCTGAGGGTCCTGCTCTCATGTTCCCACCTCACTTCCTCCTTCACTGGCTCCTGTGACCTTCCTCTATGCTTCCTGCAGTTGGACCAACATGTGTTTGTTCCCTGCACTGACTCCTCTCCTGCCCAACTGGGATGCTGGATCCCCCCAGTCCAATAAAGCTGTAGAAGCTGGAGATGGGAGAAGTCACTTCCTCCACGCACTGTGGGGACCAGTGATGGAGTGGGGAGCTCAACATCCACCTCTTTTGGTAGAGCCTTTCCCTTGGCTCCCTGGTGGAAGCCCCAGTGGCTTTGGGGCCATCTCAGGCCACTGCAGGTCTGCGCAGGAGACATGCCTGTGGTTGATGAGCAATGGTTCAGGGCCACCAGATGGCAACTCAAGGTCAGGCAAGGTGATGGCCACATAACTGGGAAAGACTTGGGAGGAAGCCAGCAAAGTCCTGACATCTCTGCAGATGAGATGCTCTCCCAGTGCCATCTGCCCACTGACTGCTGTCCCTGGCCAGGCAGGTAGCAGGGCTTTGGCAGAGAGTGTTGTCCAAGGCTGGGGAACTGGGACTCTGGGCTTCTAGCATGGCACCACTCTGAGATTTTGGGCACCATCAGTGGTGTCCTCCATGTCACAAGTGGCTCTCAGCTTCTAAAATACTTGGCACTGCATGTTCAGGAACTCTGTGGTATGTGCTCTTCTGCTGCCCCATGCAAGCCCAACATCCCCTGGAGAAAACAGCCTCCCTTGCCTTCCCAGTCCCAGTCGTTCTGGGTTTCTTCTTCCACACGCTATTCATTTCACATCAACATCATTTATTGTCCCCTTTACTGTAACAAGTAGAACTTCCCACATTTTAATAATCACATATGAATATTTCATACGCCATCCAACTGCATTCCTGCAGAGCACTTTGCCTGGTGCCCAGATCAAATCTAGCCCTGTCATCTTCACGTCCCTGCCACTGGAAACAACGCTGCTGGCCAGCACAGTCCAGGCAGGTACAGTGTCTTCTCAAGCCACCACCTCTTTGATACATCCCAGAAAAAACAGTGGGCAGGAGTCAGAGCGGCGTATCTTGGTCTGATTAGGAAAATATACACAGCAGAGACTGGGTAGAGATGAACATTCTCATAACTACTGCTGTCTTCAGCAGATGCATCTGCACAGCCATCATTTTACCTTTCAGCCCCCAACCCACAACTGCAACAAGACAGATGAGCTGGCAAAGAGAACGAGACAAAATGCAGCTAGTAATAAGAGCTGGATACAGATAAATGAATGTGTAAGGGGGTCCTTCATCTGTAGGAACACCAAGATTTGTACCATTAGCCCTGTTTACTGCAAGGAGAGCTGGGTTGGAGGGGTGCTTGCCCTCCCCTCCCGTCCCTGCTGTACCTGGGCTGAACTGAGCTCTGCACCCTGAAAAGTCAGGGGTCCCCCGTGCCACTTCTCAGAGGTGGTGAGGACTGCTCAGAGGTCCCATGAAGCTCCCATGCTCAAGGAGGAGCTGTGCCTGCCTGCACATGACCCCAGTCCAGATGCTGCAGTGCTTGGAGGTGCATGGACACCCACCAACAAAGTCCCCTCCCTGGGAGCACTTCTACTCTCCAGCATGGCTGGAAACAATGTCACAGGCCCTGCTGCTGCTAATGTTCAGGAACCCCTTAAAAATATTGATATTCAATCCGGTTACAGCCCAAGGCCAGAGCTGGTTTACTTGATAAGCTGTTTTTCCTCCCTGCTTTAAGTGCCTTGCTTCACAGATTAGCTGCTTAATTGAGAACCAGGTGTCTGGAAACCCCAGGGGCTCAGTCTTAGTGACAAACTGTCAAAGAAGAAGAAGGCAAAGAAAAACAAGCGAGCCCTTCCACTCCCTCCTGCAGAAAGCTCTCTTTATTTCAGTGTGATGGCAACAGGCAGCCCGGCTGTTATTCTCCTCTTATCACGCTTGTTCACAAAAGGAGAGATGTGGTTTTTCATCCTGTCCCTGTCTCCTTCCAGTAACAAGTTTTTGCAACTTAGTGGCTTTCCTCTATGAGCTGGATGACAAATGAAGACATCCTGTGGGGACCTGTCAGGGGTGACCTGCTGGAAAGTAGCTGCCCAGAGAGGACCTTGGAGTCCTGGTGGAAAATAAATTAATCATGAGCCAGCAATGTGCCCTCATGGCCAAGAAGGCCACCTGAGGTGCATGAAAAAGAGTGTGACCAGCAGGCTGAGGGAGGTTATCCCTGCTACTCTGCCCTAGTGAGGCCACCTCTGGAGTGTGGCCAGTGCTGGGCTCCCCAGTTCAAGAGAAATGGGAGATTACTGAAAAGAGTCCAGTGGAGGCTGTGAGGATGCTGAAGGGACTGGAACATCTCTCTGTGAGGAAAGGCTGAGAGCCCTGGGGCTGGCAGCACTTTTAACACCTGGGCACCTTTCTTGTCACTTCCTTACAAGTGGCAGGACAAAGGATTTTTAGGGAGAGTTCCCATGAGTTACCATGAGGGCAGGTGACATGTCCTAGCAAAAACTGGCATGGCTGTCACATGGTGAGCATCTTGCCTGGGGCAGCGATCAACCCAGATGCATGGCGCTGAGGGATTTCTGACTAAACCAGTCCTTCTTTTAGCGCCCAAAAATATAGATAAAAAGAATCAGTTTTAAAAGGAAACACGGCCAGCTACCAGGGACTGCACTGCCACAGCACCATCGATAGCACAGAAATGCACAGCAATGTCCCTGCTACCCCTGGTGCCAATCATTCCTCCCATGAGAGCTGCAAGTAATTTGCTAGTGAGTCCCCAAGCACCAGAGCCAAGCTCTGAAGCATTAGTTTAATAACCAGCACAAGCCCTGCAATCTTTTTAATAACTTCTGCCTCCCCAACAAGTCCTGCACAGAAACCCAGAGGGGCTCAGCCCTCCTTCTGGAGAGAGGAAAGACCCCGTTTGCTGTTGTGTGGTTCAGTAAGTAGAATAAACTGGAAGGAGACCAGTTCTTGGGTGTTCTGTAGAAAACAGCTTCAATTCTCCCAAATGTAATTGCTAAGGGACCAGAAAGTTATTAAAAAAAAAATAAAAAAGAAGGATAGACAAAGATGTCACAATTATTAGACTAGTTTGGCAGGACCAGGGCTGTCTTTTGGGGAAATCTCTGCTGTGCTGAGCAAGCTGGAAGAGCCAGAAAGCTGGAGATCAGCTCAGCAGGAGCCAGATGAGCTGGTTGTGAAGCTGTGGGTTCCCTTTCCTAATCTTTTCCCCGTGTAAAGTGCAACTGGGCACAGCCCAGTAAGGGAAGATGCTTTTGCTGCAGACAGAGCGGGTCCTTGGGTCTCCCGAGTGCTATTTTGGGCTTTCCCATCTCCCACCAGATACTGGGGCTCCTTGTACAGGGTATGCCAGTTTTTCCAAACATTGCCAGGGCTCTGCCTTGCAGACAAGTAAGCCCAGGCTGGCTGGGCTCAGGATCTGTTGGTGGCAATCACTGACCTGGCTCCCAATCACCACAGAGGGGCCCATCTCTTATGCACCCCAGCCTGGAACTCCTCACTGTCACCCACCCCTATCCACTCTCCATACCCAGTCCACCCCATCAGGGCTGTGTGGCTGGAGCAGAGATGGAGAATGCACCGAAGCTGCCTCGCATCCCACTGCGCATCCCCACAGCCTCCCAACACTCTTGCTGGGGGACCCTTTTCTGCCTGAGGACACCGTTTCCTCCTCCTGAGCATGTGCAGTCTGTGGGTTAGACAGCGAGCCCAGCTTCAGCTCAGTTTCCACCTTGCACATGGCGTTTTCACTGGCAGAATGAAATGCTGTTAGCACCCGACACGTGGGGTGACAACACCCCTTTAACAGCTCTGGCTGGACACTGTCTGATGCATCACCCACGTGGGGATGGATCTGCACCAGCTCAGGTCATGGGAGAGCACCCAGCGATTCCTGCCTTCGTGAGTACTCCGGGAACTTCTGGGGAGCTCGAGGTCCCAGATGTATTTATGTCCTGACCCTCACTGCCAG
>VWZY01001622.1:440703-462257 GCA_013399075.1 Chloroceryle aenea | reverse complement strand
GGGGGGAGCTGCTGCCCATCCTGGTCTCCTTCACCCCTGTTTAGATGGAGGCTGCGTCTTCGGTCGTACAGAGTAAAAAAGCAAAGCTACTGAGCAGGAAAGAGAGAAACCACCAGGCAAGTCTGGTTCATTAAAGCACATTTGCTGCAGAACGTAAGCAAATAATCCAGACTGACACCATTAGCTTGTGGCAGAGGCAGAGTTCTGCATTTGGCAGGAGGGGCTGACTCTGTCCCCAGGACTCCTATGCCTTCACGCCACGACAGATGCTCTGGGATTTTTTACGCTGTCACATCCTCTCCCCGAGCTGCTCTCGGCTTGGNTAATTCCAACCCCCCTGCCATGGGCAGGGACACCTCCCACTACAGCAGGGTGCTCAAGGCCCTGTCCAACCTGGTCTTGAGGAGCCACCTGCAACTTCCCTGGGCAACTGGTGATTGTGTCCCACCACCCTCTCTGTAAAGAATTTCTTCCTACTGCCTAAATCTAAATCTACCCTCATCCAGCCCAAAGACATTACCCCTCATCCTCTCACAACAAACGCTTCTAGACAGTCCCTCTCCAGCTTTCTTGTAGGTCTCCTCCAGGTACTGGAAGGTCACTATAATGTCTCCCCAGAGCCTTCTCTTCTCCAGGCTGAACAGACCCAACTCCCTCAACCTGTCCTCATAAGAAGAGATGCTCCAAACCTCTCATCATCTTCACATCCCTCCTCTGGACCTGCTCCAACAATGTCCTTGTGTTGATGGCCCCAGAACTGGATGCAGTACTCCAGGTAGGGTCTCATATTCCAGGTTGGGTCCTTAACCTCTCTGGTTGTGTTATCAGCACCACTTTGGGATTCACTCCTGCGTGATGCAGGGTGCTGCTGCTCAGAGGAGTGGCTGTCGAGCACACAGCAGCATGATCAGAATTAGCTCCCTCATAACCTTCCTTCCATTACCCATCTTGCTATGCAAACAGCCTCCTTTTTCTAAGTTTTCATTAAAACAACGAGCCATTTTGAACTGCAGAAATCCTGCCAATCCTTTGAAAACCCAGCTTTGATTGAATTTTCAGTGCAACTGGTAAATCCTTCATAAAGGAGCGATAAATAAACAATAGCTGTTTTAATAACTATTTCAGCAGTTGTTAAAGGTTCAGTGGTTACAACATCTGTCACATCAGCATACAGTTTAGAGCTGTGGCTCACAACCATCTTGTCCTACATATTATTCATGCCTATAGATAGCTTAAAAATCTATCCATTAGAGCCTCAAACCCTTCCCAGGAAGTGTGTGAAGCGTGGGCGTTTTCAGTTTTGGAGCCAGGCTCTGGTGAGAGCGAGGATGTGTTGAGAGCATTAGGTGGCTGAGCAAGGCCAGAGCCCTGGGGTTGGTGGGGCTGTGAAAAGGCTGGAAACTGAGCTGGAAACGGAGCTCCATCCAAGCAGCACCTGGAGCACTGCTCCTCACCCTGACTGCCTCTGCAAATATGGGGCTCTCTCCAAAGGCCGTGCAGCTCGTTGCACACGCAGATGAGGTCGTGCTGGAGTCAACAGGGCTCCCTGTGGGGCAGGACACAGCTCCCATAAGGCAGATACCAGTGGTATCTACGTGTACGTGCTTCTCACCATGGGGTCACGGTGCTTCGCCTTTACTCCAAAGCTGCTGAGCTACAGTGGAGGCAGTTTTCTCCCACCTGCTTAATAAAGCCAAAATTTCTCCTTGGGCCAAGCCAGACAACAGCTGTCCCACCAGCAGGGTGACAGTGACCTTGTTTCAGGTGGAAGGAGCATCCAAAGTGCCCTTGACCTCAGTCCTGCCCTTCGGTTCCGAGCTGAACTCCTCTGGAAAGGATGCCTGCTGTGCACTGATCAGCATTTTCAGGCAGGTATCGCCCTTGCTGGGTTAAATGTGGGCTTGCACATGCTAACAACATGCTAACATCCTATGCTAACAACACTGCACTGAAAACATGAGAGTCCTGGCAGCCTACGAGGCCAGCAGAGAAATCCCACCATCAGTGCTGTGCTAGGTGCAAGAATCAGGGCACCCTCTGCAGCCTGGGTTTCACCCTCCGAGCAGGAGCTCCTCAGCAGTCCTCTGACTGGGACACGAACTCCTCACTCGCACTGAACTCTTCTGGACCATTCTTTTCCATGAAAATATTTTTTAAATTAAGGCATTTTCCTCTTAATAAAACCCCAACAAACTCGAATCATCCTTTGATTGCAGAATATGCAACAAGTAGACTTTTCAGGAGTCTCTGCTTCTAATCAGCTTGGAAATCTCTCGTGAACAGACTAACATTCTTTCTGACAGCAGCAAAATAAATTTTAAAGGTCAATTGAATCAGATAAGCCCAGCCTGGCAGCACTTTCTGATGCAGAATTCCATGGATAACATTAAGGTTATGTTCAAGAACAGAAACAAAAACCTTTGGAGGAAAGAATCTTTCAAAAGGGAGGGGAAAAAAACAAAAAGGGTAGAAAAAATGAAAAGGAAACAGCAATTAAATAGAATGTCATCTGTAATCCCACTGGTGCAAAACCTGATGATTACCTACTGGGCTACGGACAATGCTACATGTATTAATCTAATTAAAGTCCTTTTTTACAGGCATTTGAAGCCAGCTCATTAGTGTGTTACCGAGATGCTCATTAATGGCTGGCCATGACTAATTTCTTGAGAATTATTCTTTAATTCTTTATCATTCACAGTCTGGTAGGAAAACACAATGTTTCCATTCCCCACTCTCCCACTCATAGGCAGTGGAGACAGGTTCTCATCAGCTGCCTATTGACTTGATGTTCCTTAATGAACACCACCCCCCCAGCGTTGTTTTAACAGCAAATGATTTATTTATGAGGAAAACCAAGTGAACTTTCTGGGAACTTTCCTATCTGTTAACGAACTGGCATCTTTGCTGCTGCTTTTTGCACCTCCTGCATGCGGCGGGGAGGAAAAGGGAGTGGTGGAAGAGTGGGGGTCCCAGTCTGGCTGCAAAAGAGCCTCCTGTCCCAGTCCATGAGCCCAGTGCTCACCTCCTCGTACAAAGCTCCTCTGGCCAAGTCCAGTGAGTGGCCTCAGGAGCGCTCCCAAGCCCCAGCGTTGGGCCACGTCCTACCCTACATGGAGCTCAATGCAGGTGCCTGGGAGAAGCACATGTTGGACCTCTTGCCACAAAGCAACACCGACTCATTTCACGCTGCCAAGACACCACCGGGTAATTTAATCACCTGCCAGGGCCACCCAGCTCCCAGAGATGAGCTGTTGCAGATGGAGCTTCACTGATGTAATTCTCGTTATTTAGCTCTACTAATTAATGTCTGTTAAGCAGACGTCCTCAATGCCATGGCTTCTCTAACTTGCAGCTTCTCTAACATGCAAGTGTTGCTCTATTCCCAGCCCAACTGGTACTGCTCACCCCCCCCAGGCTGTTCTGTGCCCCTGGGGCTGTCCCTGCCTCTTCCAAGCCATGAGGGTTACAGCTGCTTTTTCTGAATGACCAAGCAGGAGTCAGAGATTTTCCACATCACCACGTGCTTCCTGATGCTGGGGCTTTCAGCAAAGCCCCAGATGCCAGGAAGCCTGGCAAAACCACAAGCTGAGGAGGATACTGCAAGTGCAGTCATCACCCACAGATCAAAGGGGACCCAGAACAGATTGTGCTTCCAAAATTCTTGTCCATGTTTTCCTATGGAGAAAGAAAGCTGATTGTCCCCATACTTGCAACAGGACTTGTGATCAGTGGTGGAGAGTCCAGCTGGTGACCTGTAAGTATTGGTGTTCTCCAGGGGTCAGTTCTGTGTCCAGTCTTATTCCCCATCTTCATCAACGACCTGGATGAAGGGACAGAGTGGACTCTCTGCCAGTTTGCTGATGACCAAACTGGGAGGAGTGGCTGGTACACCAGCAGGCTGTNTGGTGAAGAGAAGCCTGAGAGGGGAGCTGAGGAATGGTCACAAATCTCTGCAGGGTGGGGGTCAAGCAGAAGGGGCCAGGTTCTACGACTTCATTTCATGAGTATCACCAAAGCCAGGCACTCGCTTCCCAGGGATTGTGCTGGCTGAGGGTGAGCAAGATATAGCAGGGGAAGCAGGACATAGGATGGGGAGCCTTAGGGAGAACAGAGCAAAGGAAAGTTGCTGGCCCTTGGCACACGACCCTCAATTNGAATGGTCACAAATCTCTGCAGGGTGGGGGTCAAGCAGAAGGGGCCAGGTTCTACGACTTCATTTCATGAGTATCACCAAAGCCAGGCACTCGCTTCCCAGGGATTGTGCTGGCTGAGGGTGAGCAAGATATAGCAGGGGAAGCAGGACGGATGTGGGCTCCTACTTCCCTTGCGGTGGGATTTACTGAGGTCTGGTTATCTAAAGTCCACCCGTGAGGATCCACAGAGATTGGGGAGGACCCCTCACTCCAAGTGAAGCAGCTCAGGTGGGAGGGATGCAGCCTGCAGTGATGGGAGGAGGAGACCTGAAAAGCAGCTGAGCTGCTGAAGGTGACCCCCATAGCAAGACCTTTGTTGGTACAGCCATTCCTCTTCCTCCTGAAAAACAACAAATCCTGCTGCCCATTAATTGGTCTTTGCCTTTCGGGTTCTACCTGGATGCAAAGATTAAAAGAAAGCCTGGTTTGATGGAGGGTGCACCCGCTCCCGTGTGCTCTGCTCCCCTTGGCACTGGGTCACCCGAAGGCAACTGATGACCTGGTGATTTTCCCACAGATGTCAGTGGGCTTTCGGTCAAAGCTGGAGATCACAGCATCATCGAATCATTACGGTTGGAAATGACCTTCAAGATCATCAAGTCCAACCATCTACTAAATATAATCAGGACCACTAAACCATGTCATGAAGTGTCCATCTGGATGCGTTTTGAACCCCTCCAGGATGGTGATTCCACCCCCTCCCTGGGCAGCCTGTTCCAAGGCCTCACCACTCTCTCAGCAGACACATTTTTCCTGATATCCAACCTAAACCTCCCCTGGTGCCACTTCAGCCCAATTCCTCTTGTCCCATCCCTGGTTCCCTGGGAGAAGAGACCAACCCCCACCTCACTCCAGCATCCCTTCAGGCAGCTGTAGAGAGCAGTAAGGTCTCCTTTCAGCCTCCTCTTCTCCAGACTGAACAACCCCAGGTCCCTCAGTTGCTCCTCTTCAGACATTTTCTGCAGACCCTTTACCCTGATCAGTGCCATCAGGCCAGTCTCGTGTATCGTGGCCATGCCTGATGGCTCCGGATTGCGCAGACCCTCGGGGCTCCCACTGATGCTGTTTCCAGCACTTCATGCTCTGCCAGCCTTTCTCCAGGACAGCATCCCCCTTCTCTTTGCAGCGTTAAGCTCCCATAGAGCAGGGTAAAGACACAGACCCCTTTTTTAGTAATGCAGAAAGATTAGTACCCATCATTGTTTGTTGATTATGGTCATTCTTTTCTGTAAATGAAGTTTAAAAGTCATTAAAAGATTTGTCAGCTGTGACTTATGAGCCCTTCTCGCCGCAGGGGAGTGAAGCAATGACAAATTCCCTCCACCGCCGTTATCATCTGTTATGTGTTAGAAGTTGCCACGTTCCAATTACCAGGGACCCACCGAACGCGTAAACGAAAAGCAACTCAAATATCCTCCGCAGCTGCTGGGACCATTAGTCAGAGCTGGCGGGTTTCAGTGAGCAGCATCAGGCTGCGAGGGAGCTCAGGAATAAATAACACTTGGAGTGTGCAGAGCATCGCTGCCTCCTGCACGCACCTTGAGCAACGTTAATTATGCCGGGGTGGAGTAAATCCTGGCTTCCCAAGTGAGACACAAGGCTGAAGGGTTGCAGGAGCTGAGGGCTGGGGCCATAGGGACATAAAGTCATTATTTGGGTTGGGAAAGACCCTTGGGATCATCGAGTCCAACCATTAACCCTACTCTGCAAAGTTCCCCCTAAGCCATGTCCCCCAACACCACATCTAAACCACCCTTAAACACAGCCAGGGCTGGGGACTCGACCCCCTCCCTGGACAACCCCTTCAGGGCCTGATGNGTGTGGCCTCAGCAGAGCTGTGTACAGGGGGACAATCACCTCCCTACTTCTGCTTGGGAGGTGACTGTCCCCCTGCACTCAGCATGAGTACAGGGCCAGCATCAGCTGGTAGGTCGAGGCCAGAAGAGCTCTTGTAGCCCAGTCAAAAACATAATAGAAGAATCATCTTGCTCATTTTTCTTGCTCGCAGCGCAGTGGTGAGTGGTACAGGTAGTGCTGAGAGCTGTGCTGCCCTGTCTGCCACTTCCCACGACGCCTTTCATGCTGGGGCAGCCACAAACACCTGAAGACACGGCAGAGCTCAGTGACCTGCCCTGGTTCCACCAGCCCCCGCAGGCAAGAGAGCCCAGCTCACACCACTGCACCTCACTGCCTGCCCAAAGCAGCTCCTCCTGATGGAGGAGGGACATGAAGCACCAAGAACCTGTGCTGCTGGGTGAGCAGCCAGTGCTGTACATGGTACAAGAGATGTGTCTGGGGTGCAGGACACAGGGTCACCTTTCTCATCCCAGCCAGCATGGGCTGCTGCCTCTGCTCCAGGATAGGGGACTTGCTCCCCATAGATCATCCCGATGGAGGCATCCAGGTCAAGTCAAAGGGGCAAAAAAGCAGTGACCAGCACTGGCACCGAACTCTCCCTGGCTCTGAAGGGACCCTGCACCTCCTCACCAACACGGGCTGCTCAACCTTGCCTTTCCCATGGGATGCTGAGCAGCTTCCCTGCACCAGTCAGGCACTCCTCACGCTGGGCTCCCAAATACCCCAGGGAAGTCAGGACCGAGCTACTGGCTGGTCCCTGAGTCATGGCAGGAAGGTAGAAGATCTCCAGGTCTCTGTAGCATCCTTTCTTTAACCCTTGCCCTGGGGACCAGCCCCAGGGCATGGGGTTGCACACAAAGCTGATGTAGAACTTCCAGTGCTCGTCCACTGCTGAAGAAGGGCACACACCAGATGTTACCAAACCACCTGGGTGATGTCAGGGGAACACTGAAGGGCTTCTTGTTAACACAACAGCTCATAAAATCAATTAGATCAACCACATTAAATGGCAATTTGGCCCTCATCACACTTAACCTCCTCTGTGAGAGGGGTAATGGCCCATGGAAGTTTACTGCCTTTTTGGCTTTAATTTGTTGGGCTTGGTGGAGGGAACATTCACAAGGCAAATCTTATTTTCCTAGGCAAAAAAATCTATCACTACAATCTTTGGGACGAGCTTCTCCCCAAGCTTTTCTCTATCTGAGCCTCTTGGAGGTGTCCTGGACAAGCCACCCCAGAGCAGGGACACAGCACTACAGTCATCACTCTGTCGTGGGGCTGTCACTGTGTCAGGAGCTCTGCATCCTACACCTGGCAGTGGCCAACCCCTATCCACTGCCCGTAACGCCAGCAGGGAGGGCTAATGTGTCTACTTGGTGCAAAGAACTGCCTTGGAGTCTCCTGGAGCGTGTGGCTGACATCCTCACGAGCAAAGGTTGGTTATTTTTCATTCACCCTCCCTGACCATGCACAGAGCAGGCAGACATTTATCCAGTTAACCTTATTTTAGCCTATTAAACTGAACCCAATCTTGAGTTTTTAGCAGCAAAACTGGCTGCCTGCAACTGTGCAAACCATCACTGGTCCACAGATCTCTGGAGACTCACCCCAGTCTGCATGACTTTCAGCTGCTGTTTGCTTCCCTTGCTGCGTAGGGCATCTCTGACTATCACCAAGAACCGTGAGCAGAAACAGATCTGTCTGGACACGGCTGCTCCACAATTACTCATTTTAACAGTAGCAGTCATTGGAAAAGCAGAAGAAGAAGAATGATTTCATTTTCATAACCTTGAGTTCCCCCCTGCCCTGCTTGGATGAGTTTGTCTGCATTATTTTCATCCCCCGGGAACGCAGACACCACATTGTTCCTGCCACGGAGCGCACCGTGCATCTTCCACACGCGCTGAAGGCTTGGTCTTAGCACTCAGGGCTTGTTCCAGTCTGATGGATGATGAAACCCCCCCAGGGAACCTGCTATCGACCCTAACAAATAAACCCTGGGTGACCAACCCACTGGTTAGTGCTCATCTGCAAATGCTAAATGAGCAGGGTGCAAATTGTGCTGCCCTGTTCCGCTGGGCACCTCGTGATAAATAACCAGGGAGTTCACTCTGCTGCTGTGCTGACAGCCCAGAGCTGAGCACGAGCTCTTTGATGAACTGAAACTGATGAAGTTTAACAGGGAATTCAGGCTGGTTTCTGAAATGTTGATGGTTCGCTGTGGTGGGGTTTGAGCCATTCCCTCACCTTCCCCTTTGCAAGGGTGCTGGCCGTGCAGTCAAACCCCCATGCCGATGCACACACAGGGGAACCCTCGTGATACACTGAATGGGCTGGGAGAGTCTGACTCTGGGAGAGGCAAGAAGGAAGTTTTCTAATGCTTATGTTTTTATGAGCTTCATACATGAGTCTGAAAGATGCCAACACCTCTCCACAACATGCAGTCATTGCTTAGGAGCTCGCTACTGCTGAACACCAACCCTAGAGGCAGACAAATCAAGAAAATCCCATTTTTAAGTGTTTTCCTTACCCTTGTCCATCCACAAGACTTCAATTTTATTAGGTCAAAGTAAAATCTCTTTTGTTCTTTGCCAGTGGAGTCTGTCATGGCAAGGGGGCAGCACCTGGCATTCACATTTACTGACCGTATTGGGAATCCACTGGTAACCAGCAGCTTCTACAGGCATCAGGTGATACTGAGAAACCTGGTGTTGCAGAACACGACTCCCACCCTATCTTTGCAGGGTAGAACAGCAAATTTATCCTAAACACTTTGGCAGGAATAAAGGGAAAAGTGTTTACTTAAAAAAAATCCTATCTTTTTCAAACTCAGCTGGAGAAGAGGGTGGGGAGGACAGGCTGCTGAGTCCATGGGGTGAGCAGTGACTCTCCTCATCAGCTGCTGAGAGGCAGGCTATCTCCAGGAGCTTGCAGAAACCTCTTCTGGCTTTCTGGAAGAGGCTGGATGAGACTCTTCATCAGGGGTCACCTACAGAATGCGTTGGCCTTCAGGGGTCTGTCTGTCTTGATCCGCCCTGAGGGAAATGGTTCCCCAGAGAGAACCACTGGCCGAGGATGTCCCACCCATGGGTACATTTTGCAGCTCCATGAGACCAGGGCCTCACAGGAGCATTTGGTATGGACCAGAGATGAGATGGGAAAAAACATGGCTTTCTTTCTGATACCTGCAGCTTATGGGGCATCAAGACAGCTCATATCACATCAGGCTGTTCAAAATATTATTTTTTTTTTCCCCAAGATAAGAATTCACAAAGTCATGTTCATCTTTCTGGCTTCGCAGAGGTGCTTCTCCACAGCACGAGCTGGCCAGATGACTTGCAGTCACTTCCTCCAAAGTTATGCAGGGGTCACATACTCTGTCTCTGCAACTGGCTGGGAATTTGGATTCCCAGGACAGCTGAAATTGGGAAGGTTCTGCCTGAACTGTGCTGACTGCCCCTCATGTAAGGAGGTGAAAACCTCCCCTTCAAAGCGCCCATAAGAACATCTTACACGGGAAAGCTGGGAGAAATCCTCTCTCAATCTTTTAACCTCCCTGTGCCACAGTCCACATCAGCATAAAGGGGTTGGTTTTGGGTTTGAGATAAAGTCATAAAGATCTGTTCCTAGCTGCAAGCCACCTCGCTGAACAGCAACCTCGAAATGCAAATGGTGGCAGTGATCGCTGCTCTGTATAATATCTGTATAATATCATTAATGCCAATTATAATATCTGTATAATATCATTAATGCCAATCAACTCACAGACACAGAATATACATCTCGTCAAAGTAAATTGAGATCACTTTCCAGTAAGATCTCAAGCTGGGTTTACAGAGGGAATAACAGCGTTGGTAAACAAAGACTTTCAGCTGTTTGACCTGGGACATGTGTTTCCATGAAGAAATCTGAAGAGCAAAACATCAGCTTGGATTATCACCTGGCTAAGCAGGAAAGTCTCCAACCACCACCCAGCACAGCTGGTTTTTGAACCCATGAAGTTTTCCATGAACAGCTGGAGGAAGGCACTAAACTACCACTGACTTTATGTCTCTGCCTGTACATCAAGTTGGAGGAGCAGGGAATAAGGAAGAGAGCGGGTCACAGCCAAACACACAGTCCTGCAGCAGAGCACGTGGGGTGAACTCGCACACAAGGCACTCTCTTCTGCGAAGTAGGAATGCTGGAAAGTCCTTGAGTTTATTCTGGAGAACTAATAGGACCCAGTTAGGAAGTGCTGGGGTGATCAGAACAGTGTATGGATGCATCAATAATTCTGGTTTGGGCTCTGGCAGAAATATTCCTGGTCCAAAAATCCAAGGAAAACACAGTTTGGAGACAGCTTCGGTTATAAGAACTGCTCAAAGATTGGAAAACACACTATTTTACAAGATCTTTTGTTGCTTGACAAAGAAGAATTTCCCTGGTGCCTGGGCCAGTGGCTGTAAGTGCCATTATGGAGAGAGCAAATGGAAAGGAGAATTTATCAATCGGCTGGACCAAGCAGGGAGAGCATCCAGCAGCTGGAAGATGAAGCTAAACAAACTCAGATTATAACCAAGGTACAAATGCTCGAGTCTGTGGGCAATCAGCCCCAGACTACTTGTTTTGACAGATTCTCTATTGTTTTTAAAGCAAGGCAGATTATTTCCTAAATAACCTGCTACTGCTTACGAATTAGTTCACTAGGGAATTCATGGCAGTTCCAGGGCCTGGTTTATATAGGTGGTCAGATCAAGGGATAATTTGACTTACTACATTTATTCAGCACCTTATCACACACATGACTGCTCAGGCACAGGCTGCATTTGTTTCCCTCCAGTTTCACTGCCAGAGGAGTTCTCCTTCCTTCACCACCACCAAGATGTGCTGTCAGAAGCTGGAGGTGATCCAGTCACCTTGCTAAAGCTAATGTTAGTTGTCACACTTTCTCTATACCCCTAAAATCTGGAAGAATGTGCCTTTGGCTGTTAAATTACAAGATTCCCCATTAAAAGGATGTCTGGATCCTAACTACATCCACAGTTGCATTCATTTTTTGCCAGTCCCTGTTAGCAGATGAATTCCAGCACCAGTGACACTGGTTGGCATCACTACAAGTGAGCAGGGAGGAGACACCCCAGTGCTTTGTTCAGGGTTCAGTTCCCATTCAGGGTGAACAAAGACCTGTTAGTGCAAATTTCAGGTGGCCAGCTACACAAGTGAAGGTGGGTACTTTGAACTGCTTCTTTTTTGACCGATGAACTATTACCCTTCTGGGCTCCCACCTGGAGACGGGTTCCTGATGTAACTATCACTAGCCAAGATACAGTAGGAACACGTCAGTTAACATCATGAAGTGTTGGGTTTTTTTCCCTTCCCTGCCTGAAAGTCTGTGTGATGCCATTTCTTCCTGTGCTCTACAGCCCTGCACTGAGATCAATTCAGCTGCAGTTTCTGCTGGCTCTGCTCAGGCTGCAGAGCAGGAGAAGACAAAAGTGGTGAGTATGTGGTGGTACCAAGCTCCACGCGATCACAGCCATGCTTTTGGGAGGCAGCATCTGGAGTGAAATCTCTCTTTGGGATGGGAAGGGGCTGCAATGAATGGCCCAGGTCTCTTGGTGCTATGTATGAGCAGGAGCAGGCCGTGCCTTCTCCATCTGCACATCTCCTTTATAGACCTGGTGTAGTCCCCTGGGAGCAAGTACGGAGGAGCAAGATCCAGAGGAGAGGTATGGAAGCCACAGAAAGTCAACCAAGCACTGGCAGAAGGAAGCTGTGCGTGAAAGTCTCTGGAGACACCCTCCTAGAGACAGGAGCACCCACTGGCCAATGTGACTTGGTGTCTCCATAGGTTTGCTGCTTGCCTGGGGGCCTGGACCGGGAATGTTGTGCAGAGAGAGACTCATCTGGCAGAAAAAAGAGAGATGCTCTGTTGGACCTGATACTCATGAACAAGGTAAAAATGGGACAAAGACACGAGGGTTAAGAGAAGTCTTGATTGCTGCATCCATGAAACTGTGAAGTTGAGTGGCCCAAAAGAAGTGAGCAAGAAAAACAGCAGACCCTGGACTTCGGAGAACAGATTTCAGTTTGTTCAGGGATCTGCTTGGCAGAATCCCATGGCAGACTGCTCCGGAGGCCTAAGGAAGCCATGGCATCTGGATCATCTTCAAGGACACCTGTCCCAAAGCATAGGAATGGCCCATTCTGATGACAGTCGAGCAGGTGTGGCAACAGGCCAGCAAGGATGAACAGCAAACATCTTGCTGCTACCACTTCAACTCCATCTTTATTTCCCTTTGGTGGATCATTACATGGGCAAAGTTAATGATGCTACTGACGGACACCAAGCCATGAGGGAAAGGAGACACTGTGGCACAGAGGCTTTGCTCAAAGAGCAGGAGAGTAAGTTGGGAGGAGGGTCTCTTGAGCTATCATGACCAACCTCAGGAGCAGATGTACATGGAGTGAGATGTACGTAAGTGAGACAGTGGAAGCTCGGTGCATCTTCCTCATACAATCATCAGGGTTGGAAAAGACCTTTAAGATCATTGAGCCCGACCATTAACCCTACTCTGCCAAGTCCACCACTAAGCCACATGCCCAAGCACCGTATCTATATGACTTTTAAACACAGCCAGGGATGGTAACTCAAGCCCCTCCCTGGGCAGCCTGTTCCAATGCCCAACAATCCTTTCAGTGAAAAATAAACTTCCCCTGGTGCAGCTTGAGGCCATGCCCTCTTGTTCTGTCACTAGCTACTTGTGAGAAGACACCAGTGCTTACCTCTCTGCAACATCCTGTCAGGTAGCTGGAGAGCATGACAAGGTCTCCCCTCGGCCCCCTTTTCTTCAGACTAAATAGCTCCAGCCACTCCTCATAAGACTTGTTCCTCAGGCCCCTCACCAGCTTAGCTGCTCTTCTCTGGACCCACTCCAGCATTCTCACTGCCTCCAGCATTCCCACTGCCAGAGAAAGCCCAAAGTTTCCACAGCTCCGGAGCTGCATAGACAGTCTGGAGGACCTGCCCTTTCTGGCTAATTCTTGGTGTAACAGCTCCCTGCTTGGCTGCCCAATACATGGGATAATGGGACCTTACAACCTGCCCTCTTGCAGTGTCTACGGGACATGAAGTATGGCCCACAGCTCAAGGAGATGGGAAAGGCAGGTGGCAATTTGTAACCTGCCCAGGAGCTCACTAAGAGATGACAATGTCCCCATCAAGGCAACCATTGCTCACCGCACATCGTCACTCCTGTGCTTCCCTGTCACACTTGTGTTTCTTTGACATGTCACCTGCAACCTGCCAGAGCATGGCCAGTCAGGACCGGCTTGATGTGGAGGGCCTCCCAAGCCAACCTGCTGCACAAACTCTCAGCAGGGCTGCTGGAAACTGGGCTGCCAAATTTGTGATCCTCACTCAAACAAAATGCCCTAGAATTTGGGACTGAGCTTGGCTAAAACTGCCAAACCAAAAGGCTGAGTGGACCTCTGCAAAACCTACATGACTAAGCCATGCCTTCACCACATTTCAGGTCTACTCCTTTGAGTAAGTTGTCCATCTGGGCAACAAATCACCTCTGGAAATTCCACTATTCACTCTGCCTAATGTACTAAGTCTCTGGGAAAGGCAGAGTAGCTGAACGAGGAGATGGGCAAATACAGGCATGAAATAAGTACAGACAAAAATTACAGCCAAGCCCAAATTCCACCACCCTGATGCTCTGCATGGATTGTGCCTTGAGCTCATCAGATGAAATTCACTAAGCACAGCAGTTCCGCCCTCATCCCCTTGCTGCCGCACAGTGAAGGAGATGGATGGTCCATCTCAAACGTGATGGAGATGGATCAAACTCCCACAAGGTGGGAGAGGAAAGGAACTCACAGCAGGTATAGACAAAGATCCCCTTCTTCTTAACCAACTTGCAACTCATGAAATCATTATCTCACATATTTGGCACCACCCTGCCTCGCTCTGCCGCCAGGCGGGTAATGTGTCACCACAGAGCTGCCTGGAGCCTGGAGAAGAAGGGCATTACACTGGAGTCTGTTGAGATTTCCACACCTTTACAAAGCTCCCTGCTGCCTGGACGTCTCCTGATGAGAAACATTAAAGGGATTAGAAGCTTACAAAGCATGAGACAGGGAAGTGAAGGGCTTCAGAAAATACCAAGGTCTTAATTTACAAGGGATGTTTAAAAAATGAATGGAGTGAGGATTTCCTCCCACGCGAAAGTGGGAAAAAATTATTCTGAGGGAATAAAAAACTGAATGACCAGGAGAATGGTTGGCTCACCCCATATGAAAGTAATACTGTATATTCTATATGGTGAGGAGACAAAGGCATTTCATTTGCTCCTCTACAAATGAGGTGATGAGAGCGAACAGCATTAGTTAGGATGCTTTCATGAAAGCAGTGAATAAAACACTGACAGAGGAAAGCTGGGAAACACCTTTCCAGTTCATTGGCTAAAAATGATATTTTGGGGTGGGCTGAACACTACTCCTAAATCATGCAAAAAGCCCCACTGGAGAACGTGCAGAAGGAATGAAGTGCAGTTGGAAAGGAGAGACATCGCCCCCATTTTCAAAAGGGAGAAAAGGAAGAGCTGGGCAGCTCCAGGCCAGTGTCACCTCTGTGCCCAGCAAGATCATGGAGCAGAGCCTCCTGAAGGCTCTGCTAAAGCATGTGGAAAATGAGGAGGTGATTGGTGCTAACCAACATGACTCCACCAAGGGCAAATCATGCCTGACAAATCTGGTGGCCTTTTACAATGGAGTAACAACATCAGTGGACAAGGGAAGAGCACTGATGTCATCTACCTGGACTTGTGCAAAGCCTTTGACACTGTCCTGCATGACATCCTGGTCTCTAAATTGGAGACACATGGATGGACTACTTGGTGGAGAAGGAAATGGCTGAATGGTTGCACTCAGAGACTTGCAATCAATGGCTCAACGTCCAAATAGCAAGCAGGAATGAGTGGTGTTCCTCAGGAACTGGTACTGGGACAGTGCTGTTTAACATCTCTGTCGGTGACACGGACAGTGGCACTGAGGCACCCTCAGCAAGCCTGCTGACAACACGCTGGGGGGAAGGGATCCATCCAGAGGGACCTCGACAGGCGGACCCGTGACAACCTCCTGAAGTTCAACAAGGTCAAATGCAAGGTCCTGCACATGGGCTGGGGCAATCCCAAGTAGAAGTACAGGCTGGGTCGAGTATGGATTGAGAGCAGTCCTGAGGAGAAGGGCCTAGGGGTGCTGGTTGATGAAAAACTCAGTATGAACCAGCAGCTCAGAAAGCACCAACCGTATCCTGGGCTGCTTCAAAAGCAGCACGGCCAGCAGGTCGAGGGAAGGGATTCTGTCCCTCTACTGCTTTCTCACGCGACCCCACCTGGAGCACTGCGTCCAGCTCTGAAGCCCCCAACACGAGAAGGACATGGATCTGTTGAAGCAGATCCAGTGAAGGGCTAAGAAGATGATCAGGGGCTGGAGCACCTCTGCTCTGAGGACGGGTTGAGAGAGTTGGGCTTGTTCAGCCTGGAGAAGAGAAGGCTCTGGGGAGACCTTCTTGTGGCCTTCCAGTATCTGAAGGGGACCTACAGGAAAACTGGAGAGGGACTTGTTACAAAGGCCTGTGGTGCCTGGACAAGGGGTAGTAGTTTGGAACAGGAAGAGGGCAGATTTAGATTGGAAATAAGAAGGAAATTCTTCACTCTGAGGGTGGTGAGCCACTGGCACAGGTTGCCCAGAGAAGCTGTGGATGCTCCAGCCCGAGCAGAGAAATGCTGCTGATTCAGAGAGGAGGCTGAAATGCTCCACATTGGGCACAGCCTCTGCTGGCTCTCCCAGCAATCAAACTTTCCAGGCTTTGGGTGAGATTTACAGAGCACTGAGCATGGGGAAGTATTTATTGTGGAGCAGAGACGACAGTGAACCTGGAGAGTGCGGGTCACGGGAAGGAAGAGAGCGTGATTCATCAGCGGGGGAGAGCAAGACAACTTATCTGTTCCCTGCAATTCCACTTACAGCCAAGAAAAATGAGCCATCCTAACAGGAATTATGTGTGACAGGGAAGGACAAACCGCTCTCATCAAAACACCAGCGGTGCAGATCACTCCTGGAAGAACCCTGTCATGGGCACCCAGCTCCATGTGGAGGGTGATATTGGGCTGGGAGGATGTTCCTGGCAGGACGAGGAGGCGCAGACACTGCACATCCTCACCTCCTCTGGGATGGATCGGGAAGTACTCAAGAAGCAAGGGATGCACCTCTGGAATACTGATTGCCCAGTGCTAATATTTCCTGGCTCCCTGCTTCAAAGCCAAGGTGACTTGATTTAAGCCAATGCATAACAAATAAATGAGAACTTCCCAGCTGTAGGGTGAGGTGAGGCAGAAGAGGAGGGTGGGGAGGTAACATGAAAGCAATGAAAATACAAGCTAATAATACAGGTTTCTCCCAGAAATGCTTGAAATGGCTCCTGAAGGCAAAGCCTTCAACTGGGTCTCCCATGCACTGTTATTTTCCTCAAGTGAAATGTGAATCTTGGGGTCAACAACATCACCTTGAAGCTCCTCACAAGTTAACTGACTCCTGAGCAGCAATGAACTCCTGCCACTGTGTTGGCAGAGATAGTACCCCAGACCCAGAGAGGTTTTTATCTTCTTGTGGTGAAGGGAGAGGATACATTATCCAGAGACGAAATAAAACTCTTGAACAGTAGGAAGTAAGAGCTCAAAGAGAATTCATTTCTGTAGTTTCCACTCCAGAGTACCCACGTGGCATTATGGAGCATCATCTCTGGAAAGATGGTGGGGAAAGACTGAAGTGAGAGGAGCTGGAGTGAAGGAAGAGGAAGAGGAAGGCTTTCCCTGCTCTCCTTGGAAGGTGCCGGAGGAGAGCGAGTTGAAATAGGGCAGTGCCAGGACGTGGCAGTGCTTGGGTGTCTCCAGGGTCTGGAGAACAGAAAGTCGAGGAAACTCATTGCCCAGCATTAAAACAGGCTGTGGCCACAGTCCTCTCATGTGGTAAAGGTCACCCTGTGCAGCCAGGAGCCCTGATGCCAGCCTGGGAGGAGGTACAGAAGAGGAGAAGATGCTGCTTCACAAGGCATGGGAAGCTGAGCTGAAGTACCATGGCCACTGGTCTCACAAAGACGTGCTTCACTTTACCACTGACTGTGCTGCACCACTGCTGTGACACATTCAGCTGCTCAGAAAATGATCTCCTTCTCTTTTTAATAGTTTCCTTTTGCTGCTTTCCCTTGTTTCATTCATAGGATCATAGAAGGTAAACCACAGATATATATAAGGTAAACCACATATATATAGTTGAAATAAGCTGGCCCAGCACCCTGTCAAGTGGAGTCTTAAAGGTGTCCAGTGTAGGGGAATCCACAACTTCCCTTGGGAGATGATTCCAATGTCTGATTGTTCTCATGGTGAAATATTTCCTTCTGGAGTCCAATCGGAATCTCCTCAGGAGTAACTTGTACCCATCACCCCTTGTCTTTCACATGTGACTCCTTGTAAAAAGGGAGTCCCCATCTTCTTGGTAGCCACCTTTTATGTACTGGGACATGGTGATAAGGTCTCCCCTAAGCCTTCTCTTCTCATGGCTGAACAAACCCAGTTTTCTCATCCTTTCTTCCCATGAGTCCCTGTTCAAGGCTCATCCTTTGCCTGAAGTGTAAGGGAATAACCTGTGACAAACTGGCGTTGTTCACAGCAGGCAGGAAGGATCCCCTCACATGCTCCTTATGCAAGGAGATGTCTGACAACCTTCTGGACAGAGAGCTCCAAAGGGAACATTAAGAAACCAGACCCACGCAGGCAAAGGATGAAGGGGGCTGATTGCTGAGCTGATGCCAAAGGCCACCTGGATCTAAAGGCAAGAGCAGCAATTAAAGGCAACCCTCTTGCCTCTGGTCTGCACCATGGATCTCTTCTCTTGCCTTCAACCATTGTAAAAAATGCACCCTGGTCTCTGCCAAATGCATTCTGAAAGTGTAAAGTCCCATGGGGCAGTGCTGGTGGTGACAGCACACTCCAGTGTGGTGGAGCACATACTGGTGGTGTCCCCCCAGTGAGCTCCTGCTCCTCTCACAGTGAAAGCTTGGCCAGCACCCAACAGGGAACCCCCCAAACCCCTCAATTCGGGAGAAACAGGGCCACGAGGACTTTAAAGGTCTGAGCAAGCACCTCACTGTCAGACCTTTATCTGGGCTGCAGGTCCTGCCAAAGGGAATAACAAGCCTTGCTTTCCCCATAGCTCCCCAGAGGGTTTGCCAGACCACCCCCTTCCCGAGCCAGCCAGCTCTGGCTTTCCGTACAGCCCTCCCTGTTCCCTGTGATGTACGACATCTGGGAACTCTCAGATATCCAGTGGGCAGGCTCAGTTATACACTGTTTGAAAAATAGATGGTGTATGAAGTGCAATTTGGTGTTGTAGCAGAGTTCTGTCCCCCTCAGGGTGTCAGGGCATTTGATTAAAACCCTTTTATGGGAAATCAATATTTTACTCATTATAACTTTCATTCTTAGACCTAAAAACTACTGAGATGGACTTGTAAGCTGCTGCACTACAGGCACGCACACCCAGGTCTATTCATTAGGGGAGGAATCCCTTAGCTTAGCTTTTTTTTCCCCCTTTTTCATAAGCACACGCAGAGGTAAACAAGCAGCGAGAGGGGGTCTTTCCAGTGGGTTAGTGACTGTAGCACGGAGGCTCCAGTCACTGCTCCACTGAAGGCTCCTGCTCAGAAGCACTGGCCCAGATCAAACCAAGAGCCCGGCCAGGGTGAGAAGAGAGGAGCATCTTGGACAAAACTCTTCTAAGGCCTAAACCTCCAAAGCAGACCCAAGGGCAGTGGCTGACGCAGGAGACCAGAGAGATGCTCGGCTGAAGGATCTGAATAAAGCACTAACTTGAGATTCATGGACAATCATAGAGTCAGAGAAAGCCTTGGGTTGGAAGGGACCTCCAAAGGTCACCTAGTCCAAGCCCTCTGCATTAAGCAGGATCGTCCTCAACTAGAGCAGGTTGCTCAGAGCCTCACCAAGCCCGGCCTTGAATGTCTCCAGGGATGGGGCCTCCACCACCTCCCTGGGCAACCTGTTCCAGTGCTCCACCACCCTCAGAGTAAAGATCTTCTTCCTAAGATCCAATCAAAATCTACCCTTCTGTAGCTACAAACCATTACCCCTCGTCCTGTTACTACATGTCCTTGTACACAGGCTCCCCCCAGCTTTCTTGTAGGTCCCCTTCAGATGCTGGTAGGTTAGAGTAACGTCTCCTCAGAGCCTTCTCTTCTCCAGGCTGAAAAAGCCCAATCTCTCAGGCTGTCCTTATAGCAGAGGGGTTCCAGCCCTCTGATCATCTTCACAGACCTCCTCTGGACCTGCTCCAACAGATCTGTGTCTTTGTGTGAGGCTCCCAAGCTGGTCACAGCAGAGTTGACTTCTGTTTTGGCCTCTGACCGCCTGGGGATCCCTCTGAGTCCCTTTTCAGCTCTGTGCTTTGGTTTTCCCATCAGTACAATGGGCTGAAGACACCATCCTCCTGCAGGGTAACACCCGCAGACAGGCTCACATCAGGAGTTGGAGAAGGAATGGGATTGTGACCGGGATTTTGGCACACAGACTGTTATCAGCCAGTCCCAGGCTCTCTCCCAGAGTGGTTACAGGGGCTGCGGGCAGGACTGGAGGCAGCATGGCACAAACTGCCTGTACAGCTCGCTGTTAATTACCCCCCTGCAAACACCCAGCAGCTACAGAAGCGAAACAAGCAGCAATAAGAATAACAAAATAATACTTAATAATCCCTTCCCAAAGCAGCACTGATTTCCTTCTCTAAAAGGGCTGCTTGCTTCCTACACCCTGATCCGATAGTGCTGAAACCATAGCAACAGCCCGGGTCAGACTGTTCCACAGACAGCTGCACAGCCACTGGCATCCGCACCGGCATCACCAACCTGCCTCGATTTTACAAGGACCAAAGATGCTCCAGTTCCACCCTGCACCTCGCAGCACATCTTCCAGACACGTGGACTGCGGGTGCTGCGTGGCACGGGCTCCCCAGGCTGATGGTCCCAGTGCCGTGGGACTTGGGGTGCTGCAGGTGCCAGGAGGTGTTTGCTGGGAGCATCATCCTGATACCACAGAAGGGAAAAGCAAAGCTGGTGGTGTCAGTATTCTCCCGTACAAACTGGGGCTAGAAGAGGCATTTTCCTACCAGGGAACTGGAGCAGGTGTTAATCTAATTATGATAAACCCAATTTCCTTCCCACCCAACACTGAGGGAGAGACAGATGGATGCGTCCAGCACTGCTTTTTTAAATTTTTAATTAAAAGTACCATATTCCAATTTATTGTTGCCTGTTGCTCATGATGCTTTTGCTTTTGGGAGCCAGAATAAGGGATGTGAGGGCAACATGGCAAACGATGCCCAAGGAGAGGACAGGTCCTGTCTTGCAGGGTTAAGGGGTCCTTGGACCAACTCAAACCTGTGCTCCATACCACTCCTCCCACTATGGACTGACTGTCCCACGAAAACCACAGTAAAAGTCACCACCTCCTGGTATATAAAACAGTTCAGCCCTCGACCCACCAGGAGAAACAGTACCATGCAACAAAAGGCCAAATTTCTCAACGAGGTGAAAGGAACCAAGTCACCTGAGATGGCAGAATGAAGGGATAGAGTGGACAGCATCACCTGGGGCGGGGTATTGTTCTCTTTGTTATTATTTGCTTTGAAAAATACCAAATTGCATGAATATTGAAAGCGGTGGAATATTTTCTGGCTTGCTCCCTGGAGGTTAGGAAGTAGGAAGGCAAAGTCTGTGAAGATGGCACAGCTACCCTACAGTTTATTCTCAGAACAATGCCAGATGTTCCAAAGACATCTGAGGGGTTTGCGCACAAGCCACACGCAGACAAACAGGCTGCTTCGCAGTGGGGTGAGTCTGTGTGAGAGATGTCTCCATTTGGAGAAGAAATAAGAGGGTTGGGGCTTCTACAGGATGTGGGGGATCTGACAAAAAGATTTTTGAAGGGGACCTAGGTGGTTATCTGGGGATAATCTGCCTCTCAGTGAAAGCAGGCTGGCAGATCTGTATCAGCTGCTGTAGACAGTCAACACCAGTCTGAAGCTGATCTGATGTTCATCTGTGCTGCACTATCTTCCGTGGCTCCTTTGCTGAATCAGTCACACTCTTGCAAAGCCAAAAAATGAATTAATCTGTCTGGGTAAAGACATCCAGACAAAAAAATCAAAACAAAATCAGGCATCACCATTCCAAGGGAGAACAAACAACTCCCCCAAAGACATTCCTCAGGTCACTCCTATCTCTATGCCCACATCAGGGAAGAAAGGTCATTGGGATCATAGAATCACAGAATGGTGGGGGTGGAAGGGACCTCTGGAGATCATCGAGTCCAACCCCCCTGCCAGAGCAGGGTCACCCAGGGCAGCCCACACAGCAACAGAGCCAGGGGGGGCTGGAAAGGCTCC
>VWZY01001622.1:387111-439207 GCA_013399075.1 Chloroceryle aenea | reverse complement strand
ACTACAGAGAAGAGATTGGCCCCTTCCATCTGACACCCACCCCTCAGATATTTATAGACATTCATAAGCTCCTCTCTCAGTCTTCTCAAGACTGAACAGCTCCAGTTCCCTCAGTCTTTCTTCACAGGGGAGGTGCTTAAGTCCCTTCATCATCCTCATACCCTCCATTGGACTCTCTCCAGTGGATCCTTGTCCCTGGGATGGCAAGGGAGTGGCTCTGCCCTTCGCCAACCACCTTCCCCACCTTTCCGTGTGCAGCTCAGTGGTGCAATGTCCAGCTTTAAACCACAGTGCAGAAGCTGCTGAGCCCTTCAGTGGCTGTACAAGGAGATGAAGCCTGGGGCTTGTGGGACACCCCCAATTTCCATGGTTGTGAGCATGGCAGTGTGAGAAGCTGATAATCCACTGCTTGTCACCAGCAGTGCTCCTCTGTTGGGCAAAGGGCTACAGGACATGTCCTACATGGGCCAAATCAGGGTGATGTATATTTGATGGTCCACTTGGCTAACACTGGCCAATGACTTGTCCTCTTTCAGCCATGCTCAAGGAGCATCCACCTATCCATCATCTGCCCAGAATGAATCTCTAGTACCTCCTGACTCTGCAAATGCCAGCGTGGATCTGATCAGCCCTTCACACTCCCCCTGCCCCAGTAATTTTAGGATTTGCAACTGAGGCATTTTCATCATTCTGAGAAGCTTAGAAACGGGACGGCAGCCCCGCTGCTTTCCAGCACAGGCAGGATTTACAGGCAGGGGCAAGGGAAAGAAACCTTATGAGATTTATACTTTTTTTTTTTTCTTTAAAAAGTGTTATTTTGTATTTACTGACCTGGTTTCCAGACTCACTTCTGCGTGTGCACTTGCAGGCACTGAGCTTGAGGATTAATGGCAAGCAGGCAGCCTGCTGCCTGCTTTTTACTTTATTTTAAAGGTATTAAAACTAGACCCCTCTCCTCTGCACCCCAGTGAAACCCATCCATCAGGGTCCCCTCTGCACTTGGTGATTGTGCACGTGATTGTGGAGCTGAAAGCATCTCTCATGACAGGGTGGCTCTCGCAAGCGATAGTGGGAGTCAAGAGCAGTCATGTGTAGGGAATCCAACATATGGCTTGAAGCAAACACACATCTGACCCCACCCCCTCTCACACGGACCATCTCGGCTCACAGCCCCTGCCCGCTGCTCTTGGGGGTGTGTGGGATGCTCCCCGGCCTTGCCAAGCGTGGTGACGTAGGCTGGGCACCTCCGGGGTGATCTTGGGCTGTTTCTCACCGGGCTCGCAACGTGCTGCTCGGTGAGGCACAGCACGGCCGAAGCAAGTGAGGATGCTATGGGGCATGGGGCAGCACAGCGAGATCTTCTGATGTGCCTTGGAAGGTGGGAGTGTTAACCCACACCCGCACCGGAGAGCGACCAGGCATGGGGGGGCTGGGTCTCTCCAGGGGCTGGGTGGGTCTCCCTGGACCACCTCTTTTCTTATCTCTACCGTATGTAAAATATGGTGGTTCCCAGGACCACAGCTTCAGAGGATGGATGGGGGAAAACCTCATGTCAAGGATGAAATCCAGGATGGAAGGATGAGCCTGGGTGCTCATGGATGTGTGTATTCTGAATCTGCTCCTGGCAAACCTGAAAGCCACTCGTGCTACTGCATCTTAGAACATTTTTCCTGATATCCAACCTAAACCTCCCCTGGTGCCACTTCAGCCCATTTCCTCTCGTCCTGTCACTCATTCCCTGGGAGAAGAGACCAACCCACCACACTCCAGCCTCCCTTCAGGTGGTTGTAGAGAGCAGTGAAACTCCAGGTTCTTCCCTGAACTTACAGAAGTCTGAAGCTATTCATAACTTCAGCAGAGCAGGATTAGTCCCAAACAAAACACCAGGGTGGCTTCATTTGGTGTTATTCACCCTCTAGAAAACGGTGCCAGGTGTCAACGCACGGATTAAAAATGGCTACAGAAGTGCTACCAAAGGATTTCCAAACCCTTCTGTTTTCATGATGAGTGAAAACAGCAGGAACATCATTTTGCCACCTTCTCAAAATGCCTTGTGATCTCAGGGTTAGCACAGCAGCATGTTCTGGGGTAAACCGCTGCACCCTGTCACACACACACAGCTTGACCAGAGGCACTGACAGTTCTCTAGGGTTATCATACAACTCAGCAAACCTCATGGCTGAATCTGAATTGAGTCTGACATCACTTCTTCAAGAAGATAATCCAGGACCTAGAAGGCACTTAAAAACAAGGTCTCGTAAGTCTTAGAAGTTTGAGTAGGAAGTGTAATCTTTTTCCCCCAAAAGTGTCCTTGAGGATGTTCCTGAGTGAAATCATCTTCCCTCTCACCCACCTGGAGCACTGTGTCCAGCTCTGGAGCCCTCAACACAAGAAGGACGTGGACCTGTTGGAGCAGGTGCAGAGGAGGGTCACAAAAATGATGAGAGGGCTGGAGCAGCTCTGCTGTGGAGACAGGCTGAGAAAGTTGGGGGTGTTCAGTCTGGAGAAGAGGAGGCTCTGGGGGGACCTTAAAGCACCTTCCAGTACCTGACAGGGGCCTGTAAGAAGCAGGGGAGGGTCTGTGCCCAAGGGTCTGCAGTGACAGGACAGGGGTAATGGCCTTGAGCCAGAAAAGGGCAGATTTAGGGTAGACATAGGGAAAAAGCTCTTTAATAGGACGGGGACAGGTCCCTGGAACAGGCTGCCCAGGGAGGTGGTGGAGGCCCCATCCCTGGAGACATTCAAGGCCGGGCTTGGTGAGGCTCTGAGCAGCCTGCCCTGGTTGGAGATGTCCCTGCTCTCAGCAGGGGCTTGGATGAGATGACCCTCAGAGGTCCCTTCCAACCCCATGCATTCAATGATTCTGTGAAGTGTCTTGAGGTACATGCCAGGAAAAACAAATGGGGAGTAGGTCTTGCTTAAGGAATGGGCCTCCAACACCAGTAGCTCAGCCAGCTGTTCCCACGTTATTCATTACTGACTTCTTGATTTTCCCCGAGGGTGAAAAAACATTGTTCAAAACACGCTGAAAGGAAATACATCCAGAAATAGAGGCACAGCACTGCCGCCAAAGTGCAGCCAGAAGGCACACGAACCTGATGCCTCTCGCACACAGCAGCTGCTGCTCACCCAGTTGCAGAATGCAGCTGGACTCTGGCACTGGCTGGGAAGCAGCACGTGGAATGAGCTCCCCTGAATTCACAAAGTACTGGGAGAAAGAAGCCTGCTGCTTGCCTGCTGCTAACAGCGGCCACGGTCTGAACAGCAACATTCTGGGGGTGGGGTTGGACTGTGATCTCCAGAGGTCCCAACTCCCAGTGATTCTGTGACTCTGATCAACAAGATTTAGTATGAGATGGGAAACTGGTACGCAGAGGGGAAATAGAGCCCCTGGCTCCACACTGACACCCTGCCCTGGTGGGATGCCTCCGAGACCCAGCACACACTGGTCTACACCCCAGTTTTGGGCACTGGACTGATGTGTCCACTGAGTCCACGACACCCACGCTGGCTCTGACTGTGCCTGGGGCCACTTAGCTGGGCCAGGACACTGTGGCTTTATGACTTAAGTCAGTGAAACTATAGCAGCTCTTTAAGAGAAATTAATCCCTTCTTTAAGAGAAATTAATCCCCACCTTTAAACTGGCTACAAGAAAATGCTTTTTTTGACTAGGGAGGGTTAGGGCTGGATTAGAGGGTTTGCTGGCTGAAGCCAAATCCTGCTGTGCTGTGACTGTGCTGTACTTTACTGTATGTGCACTCAAAGTTTTATTTAAAAAAAGATAAATGAAAAAAACCCCAATCTTCTAAATAGTTCTTAATCTGGGGTTAGCTGCTACATCTCAACTTTCATTCGTATAAAAGGTTTTAAAGCTACGAAATTCCACAAAAGATGGAATTCACAATTCACAAAGCTGTTATTAAAAGAAGATGCCAAAATGATTGTTCCTAATTGTGATCACTTCTGAGATTCCTGCGAGGTGAGCCAAACGGAGCTAATCAACACCTTCCACTCCTCCAATCAGGGCCCCGTGCTTCGGAGGAGATACATTCCCAGCAACGTTAAAATTACATTCGTTAGAAAGATCATTAGATTTCTTTTGATTAAGTGTCAGGAATAAACTGTAGATGAATGATGGGAGTTTTATAATGAGTTCAAAGTCCATGAAATAATTTTCTTCCCTTGGTCAATTATCATTTCAAAGCAAAACTCCTATGGGACCAATTTATTGGGAGTGCAAAGAGGCTTTTGTTTGGCAGCTCCCAGCTGCTCCATTGCTGCTTGCCCGTGCCTGTGTTTGCTTAGCTACAATTTCACTTAGAGAAGATGCTGAATGCCCCAGCAAAAAGCTCTGAGGAGCAGCTTTCTCTCTGGCTTACAATACGTATCTTGGTGGAATTACTTACAAAAGGTGAATGTCCTGCACAACAAACACCTCTCACCGATCTCTGAAACCACCCAGGGATTTTTACAGGCATGTTACGTCGCTAGAGATGTTTGATGTAGGCTGGGTAAAACAGTTCTGCAGTCTGCAGAGAGGGGCATGGGATCACTGCTGGAATACCTAGGGGAAAAGGTACCAACACAGGTCACAAAACGCGCCTTTCACCGTGTGCTGTGGTATTGCACGGGATGAAGAAAGCACTGGGCCCAAAGCACACAGAACACACCCATGGTTTAGTCCCAGACGTGTCTGTGTAAGCCACATACTCCCAGGAAGAACAGCCGCAGGAGGTGGCCACAGTGATGGGATAGATGTGGACATCCACCTCACTGGGTTTCAGGGGGGAATATGAAGCTGCTGTTGAATGTCTGTTGGGAGACAGCCTTCAGGCTCCCAAAATTCCAGCAGAAAGCATCAGCCAGCTTCAAAAAAACCACAGAGCAACGTGTCATCTGCTGCTAGCACCAACAACCAAAAGGGCATCCAAACTGCCGATCCAGGTGGAACCAAAGACCTCTCCAAGCTGCCTCTCTGGGAGGTCTGGAGAAGCGAACACGCACGTGCAGGGTGAGACAGAGTACACCCAATAATAATTTAGTAGAATAACTGAAGAAACGTGGCAGAGGAAGCAGGAGAGGTGACTGCAGTCCCAGAGAAAAGGTGACAGCCAAGCAAACCCCCTAATACCTTCATGAGAGCTGCGCTGGAACGCAGTGAGCGTGCACAACCTATGGTAGTGAAGTTCTTTATTGGTGCAACTGGGTGAGCTCTGATGCTCTTAACTGAAGTTTCAACAATTTGTCCTTCCAAATTCGGGTGCAGCATCTAAGGAGCACAACCCTGGCACTGCAACCACACTCTCGTCCCATGAGAAGGTCCTGGGAAAGCAGAGTTACTGCAGGCTGCTCCCTCTTGTGAAGGACTCCAGCCTACATCCCTCCTGTCCTCAAAAGCAGGAGAGTTTATCTTCATTTTGTCCTCTACCCACACCACTGTCTGACATAAGCCCTGACCTCCTCTCTGCTCTTGTTCCAAAACATGACTTGGACTGTCACCCACAGAGAGGCAAGGAAAGCCTGAGAAGTGATGGTACTAAGCATACTGAGGGACCTGGGAATCAGACAGCACAGTCTCTAAACCATCTGGTCTTTGATTTAACCATCTACATGTCCACGTGCCACTCTGTCACATAACACATCAGGCTGAAAATAACATGGCATCATTTCTGCTAAATCCATCCTTGCTCAAGTAGGCTGCACTCAAAACCAGGACACCCATTCATCTAAAAGTTCCTCTAAAGCTTCCTCAGCTTCTTCCACAAAATACAGCACCATCCTCAATGACAAAATAAGACATGGGCTCAAGTGCTGCTTGGTCCAAATCTCTCACTGGTGGAGCAAATTCCCAGACTTTTGATTGTCCATCTAGAATCAGAAAATGGTGGGGGTTGGAAGGGACCTCTGGAGAGCATCGAGTCCAACCCCCTGCCAGAGCAGGGTCACCCAGGGCAGCCCACACAGCAACAGAGCCAAGGGGGCTGGAAAGGCTCCAGAGCAGGAGACTCCACAGCCTCTCTGGGCAGCCTGGGCCAGGCTCTGTCACTCTCCCAGGGAAGAAGTTTCTCCTCATGCTGAGGTGGAACCTTCTGTGCTCAAGCTGATACTCACTATTCCTTGTCCTGTTGCTGGGCACTACAGAGAAGAGATTGGCCCCTTCCATTTGACACCCACCCCTCAGATATTTATAGACATAAATAAGACTCAAGGCAGCTTTATCTTCCCCCCCGCTGCCCCCAATAGCAGGGCTCTGCCCTTTGGCTGAAACCTCCAAAGCAGTGGCCACAAAAGTGGCCAACACCTCTGCAGCTGCTATTTGCAGCCTGGATTGTTCAGTTAAATTGCCATCGATTTCCACAGCCACTACTGCACCAGGCTGGGCTCTGCTGCCAGAGCAGGCTGCCTCTGAATTCTGGTCTCAGAATATTCTATGATTAAGCATCTTCCCATCTTCAGACCCTGCCACCACTCTTGGCTCCTTCAGTGGAAGCAGGAAACAGGATGGGATCTTAACTCTTAAGTCTTTGCTACAAGCTGAACCTTGTTACCCACAGGGTAATCCTGGTGGTTCTTTTGGATCTCCGTGGGTGTCCTGCCTCAGCCACCCTGCTCAGTGGCACCTTCCAACGCTCCCCTGTAACCCACGCATGCTCACTTGTGTATCAGTTCCCAGACTGCTGAACAGAGCTGCCAAGGCTCTGCACTCAGAAATCACACCGTTCACACACCGTTCACGTGCCTCATTACCCAAAGCACAGGCATTTTGGAAAATGTTTCCACAGAGCTCTCCAGAGGTCCCTTCCAACCCCCAACATTCTATGATTCTATAAAAGCTTTCACTAAATCAAGCCAGCCTTCATTTACTGCATATGCCAGACCTCCCTAAAAGTGAAAAACTCAGGAAACCCAGAAAGTAAACATTAGTAATCAAATCAATTTTATAAATACGGGTTGATGTGCATTCATAAATTTACTTCAGAAATGCCATTTGTTTAACAGGCCACTGAACAGCCACCTCATAGCAATGGTGACACTCAAGCCCTCCTGTCCTGGTCTGGGTGAGAACAGAACTGGTTCTGTTCAGAGCTCTCCCTCCCCAGCTCAGCTCTGCCCACCCCCTGCCCTGGCTGCAGGCAGCAGCTGTTGGCACAGGCAGGGGCTGCTCCCAGCAGGGAGAACCCCCCATGGGCAGAGTCGGTCCCCAGGGCTGGGATGCAGAGCCAGGCCACTGCTGGGGCTGGTGCCCCACGCTGGGGGGCAGGAAGGCAAAGGGCCAGTTTACAAGGGCTTGTAGTGATAGGATGAGGAGCAATGGCTGTCAGCTAGAGGACAGGTTTAGATGGGACGTTAGGAAGATCTTTTCTCTGAGTGTGGTGGAGCACTGGAAGAGGTTGCCCAGGGAGGTGGTGGAGGCCCCATCCCTGGAGACCTTCAAGGCCGGGCTTGGTGAGGCTCTGAGCACCCTGCTCTAGTTAAGGTCGATCCTGCTTAATGCAGAGGGCTTGGACTAGGTGACCTTTGGAGGTCCCTTCCAACCCAAGGCATTCTCTGACTCTATGAAGGGGCAGTTTGCAAGGTCTCGGTATCCTGGTGCTGATCCAGGTAATCAGTTAATTATTTGCTGAAATCCAAGCACATGAGCAGCTTAATTACATGCAACAGGACACCCCTCCAGCTTAAGTGTTTTGCTGGAGCAGCTCCCTGATATAAAGTATAAAGCCAGAGGCTCTGTGCAGAATACAGAGGGATTTTGATTAAATTCTTCTGACAGGGAGGGAGACATGTAGCCTTTATTTAATGCCCTCCTCAGTTTACAATTTATATTCCAAAAAGCTGTGAGCTATGGTCTTAAGTAAGGAAGCAGGAGATTTGCATTGCCCGTGGTTTGCCTCCCCCTCTGCTCACCATGCTGTGTTGACAGGAAATCTAAAGAGGAATCAACCTTGTCTCATCTTTTCAGTCAAAAAGAAAAAAAAGGAAAGATTGTGCTTCCTCCAGGGAGAGACAGGACTGTGTGACCAAGGCCTTCTGATTCATTTTTGGATGCCCTGAAGCACCAGCGCACGCCTGCAGAGAGCTGGTCCTTGAGCTGCTGTCTCCCAAAAGCAAACCCTGCAGCTCGCCGAGCGTGTCCACCCGAGCAGAACCACCTCCTCATCTGCTGCGACCCTCACTGGGAGCTTCACACAGCTCACAGGAAAGACTCTGCACGTGTAAAGATGGGGTTTGGGCACTACTTGGAGGTGCTGAATTTGCAGAGCAGGCAGGATGGTAAAGGGGAATGATCTCAACCTACCAGCAACCCCCCCAGCTCTCTCCCTCCAAACCTCCTTGTACGAATCCACACCCCACAATCTTCGACAGACAGACCTGACTTCCCAGCTACATGCTTGTCATGACCAAACTGACTGAATCCTTCCCTCAGCCTGCAGAGCAGCAAAGATTTTAGGTCTGGTAGTGACCTGGTAATCACCAGCCATCAGCACGGCTGCAAAGCCAGCGGACACATGGGCTTTGCTGACAGCCTCAACAGAATCACAGTGTGTCTGAGGCTGGAACAGACCTCCAAGATCATCGAGTCCAGCCTGTGACCCAACACCATGACATCAGCCAGACTATGGCACTGAGCACCACATCCCATCTTTCCTTAAACACCCACCAATATCTCACTGAGATTCATTGCCTTGGAAGCCTCCCATCGCCCAGCTGTGCCCTCTCCTGGGAGCTCTACGCCATCCACTTCTACCCCAGCATCTCCAAGGTCCAAGCCCTGTAGCCAGGAAAGCACATTTTGGGGAGTACTTCTATGTCTCCTCCTCACATCCAGGCTATTCAGGCTCAGCATCGAGTATGGACCTCTCAGACCTCCCGTCCTTTGCTCCTCTCCATCTGGCTCTAAATACCAAAGCCTAAACCGCAGATATGAAGAGCATGTTGGCATCTGACAGTGGGCTCGTTTGTTATGCAACTATGTTAAATACTCTACAGTACCTTAAAAAAACCACCAAAACAACCCAAAACTCAACAGGCAACTTGAGCATTCAAGACAAGATTCTTGCTGGTTATTAACTGCCATCTGCTAAATGGACAGGTAGCCTCTACCAGCCAACAACTGCAGCGGAGAACTCGAGAGACAACTGAGCTCAAGAGCTAAAATAGATCTTAGAGACTCTCTCCAGCCAACGCAGCAGAAACACGAGGGGTTTCCAGCAACCTGTGATGCCTGTTTAATAGCAGGGTGAAGGACGTTACTGAAAGAAATTGGCTGGACAAGCTTTAACTACAGTGAACAGATCACCTTAGGTTAGCAAAGCTGTAGTCAATACTCAAGCCTTCAGATTTAGACTTTCAATCAAGTGCCTAATTAACAGAGCTGAGGAAAGCAGGGTTCTGAAATTTAATGAGACACTCAACCCAGAGCTGAGCACTTCAGATAGCTAAGGTTTCAGAAATCACGAGAGAGTAATGAAAAAGAAAAGTGAAGACTACACAAATACAAGCCTTTTTTTGGTCCACCATAAGGTTTGCTGGAAAAAAGAGGATGTACAATGGCTCTGAAGCAGTGTCTGAAGTATTTATTAACAGGCTTGATCCTCAACGGCTGCAGAGTCCCTCAGCTTCTTTGATTTCCAGAGATTGCCCCCTGCTATGGCTGCCCTACCAGAGTGCTGCCACCCACGGCCGACTCTCCTTGGGTATCTTCACCGGCAGGAACAGGTTCCTCTTGGGTGACTCAGGCTGGAGGAGCTGGGAAGTGACCAACAGTTGCTGTGGCAACTTTGAGAAAGTTTCAGAAGTGTTTGGGTCACTTTAGGTCTCTCCTCCCCTCCCCTGTGTGTTCTGACTGGAGGACCAGAAAGCAAAACGCCCAAGCAGAGCTATGAAACCTCCTGGGCAAGGCTCCTTCCCAAGCCATGGGATGGGGAAGTCTCCATGCTCAGGGCTTGAGGCTCAACAGGACTTTTGCACTTCTGGTTTGAAAACTTAATCGGCCAATTCAACATCCAAATTTTACAGATTATAAAAAGAAAGGAGAAAGTGCAGAATACAACCACGAAGATGACTCACGGGTTGAAGAAAGTGCTTAACAAAGAGCTAATTAAAGACTTTGTTCTGTTTAACTTAGCAAAAAGGAGATGGGAAAGTGATGTGATCGCTCTGTGTAAGAACTTTTGTCTGCAGACAATTCTGGTTATGAAAGGGCTCCTTAATCAAAAGGGTGAAGACAGAACAGGAATAAACGGCTGCAAGCCAAAGTCCGACCAATTCAAATGAGACAAAGGACACAAATTTTGACAGGGAGATGATTACCCACTGGCACAAGCGATGAGGAGGGCAGGGGAATCTTTGGCTGTTGACATTTGAACTGCATTTCCTTTCAAAAGAGATACTTTCATCACACACAGGTTCCCAGGCTCGATCCTGGCCACAGATGAGTTAGACTGTGAGTGACCACTGAGAGGCAGAAGCAATGGTGCAGTGATGGTGGTGGGCTGATGCCAACACCCTAGAGAACCCTCCAGGCATCTTCTTCAAGAAATCCATCCCCAGGGATACCTTCCATTGCTCAGAGGCAGCAGGTTGATGCTGCACTCATGGGAGGTCCCAGCCTGCTGTGGGATGCTCTCTGGGGACCCCAGATTTGGGAACCCCAAACTAGACACAGGCCACATCCTCCACCACCTGGCTCTACCACGTGCTTTGCAGCAGAAGCTGTAAGCACTCGACTGCCTCGTGTAAAAACCACGGCACCAGGTGAAACGTTTTATTTGCTTCCTTGAATCACAGCCCTGCTATTTTTACCCGGCTCTGAACACGACCGTCTAGCCCTTGGCGCCGCTATTTCCAGCGTTTCACACTCAGAGAAGAGATTCTGACAATTTCTCCTGGTTCTGGTTTTTAAGTACAGGGAACAATTCTACTGAACTGCATTCCTAAGCCAACGTTAATGAGGCTCCTCGACACGCTTTACTGGGAGCAGCTGCTGCGCATCACACTATGGATCTGCGGGTGCAGGGACACGGAACCCTCTCACTAAAACCCGAGTTTCCACCTTTGATGAGACTGCTACAGAGATGAGCCTGAGTCCTTTCCCGTTACTCCTCCTTTCATTGCCACCACACAACCTGCCTGGTCCTCCACGGGAGGTGGGAGCCAGCACAGACTTCCCACCGAGGTCAGCACACGGTCACCACCCAGCATCCTACCCTGCTTAACCTCTGCACCTGGAACAACACTCCTCCCCAGTGATGTACTGGGAAACCAGGGACCAGTACAGGAGAGTGGCTCTGACTGCTCCAGGAACCCCAGCTGAAGCCAGTGGGGTGTCTGCTTCTGGGGGCCATCTCCTCTACAGACCATTTCCTGGGGCGCTGCAGATCTGGGGTGGTTATCTCTCCAGGGGGGGAGGAAGGAAGGGAGAGATCTTTTCTGGGGCTCCCAAGGACACACATCAGCCACTGAGGCACCGTGTGTAGCCAGTGGGGGAACTGGGGACCCCAACCCCCTCAGCTGCCATAGGCACAGGCGGCTCTGCTCAGCTCAGGACCATTCACACCAGCAAAGGATGCACCCGTAACTCTGGGACTGTATTAAGAGTCCCTGCTACTCGCTGCTCTAATAATATTTACCCGCAGGCTGCCAAGTACTTCTTGACAGAGCAAATATTTACACATTACACCCTGAGTGTCCCACTAACCACAAACTGTGTCATCGGGAGAGCGATCAATAGGCAGCTGTCAGTCTGAGGCTTCTCTTCATCAGCCAGAGCATCAGCAAAGGCCAACAAGTCTATTTCCACAGGAGTGACAAGGGAGGACGTGCCTGGGGATGCTTTTGGGGGGATTCCGAGACTGTTCCTTGCTGTCACAAGGCTGGTCTTGAATGAAAGGATGCTGCTGGGATCTCCCCAAATCTAGCCCTGAGCAGAGAGGACACAGCTACTGTCTAATAACACCCTGCTGGAAAAGCCCAGCTTTTCCAGAGACTGAAAGAGACTGAAAATAATCCCTTAGAANCAGCCTCCACTGGACTCCCTCTAGGATTTCATTTCTTTCTGCAGCCACGATCTATGAAACCTCCCGGGCAAGGCTCCTTTTGGCTCTTTGAGGCAGGAGATGGCCAGGAGCACTCCTGCCCACTCCTGCTGATCCCTGTCCTGGGGGGTGGCAGCTGCCGGAGATACCACATTATGGGCTGCCGTGCAACAGGCTCCTGCCTACCCCACAGAGCCAGGAAAGCCAGTTGAGGAGGAAAGCTGCCAGTAAGGGTGGAGGGGAGAGGGTGACCGGTCTTGTTAGGCACAACTGTTTTCAGCATCTTAAGGAGGCCATTTAATAAGCTGTGATCTGCAGAAGCGCCGTTGGTTTCCTCCGAGGAGAAGCTGGGCATGGCGATGGACCTCGCAACCAGAGCTCATCCCCACGTGCCAACTCGTCCCTCTTCTCTTCGGCAACCCACGCTGCTCTGGGAGGGCATGAAAGCCTATTGCTGCCCTTGAAAAATGAGCGTGTGCTGTGAAAAAAAAAGCCAAACTAACCCCATCCTTCCAAATGAGATGCACGAGGGTTTGCTGGAATGAGAGCCGGACACACCACCGTGGGTCAGCCAGGACAAACGGCCGCTGCCTGGAGCGTGGCCTTGCAAAGGAGTCCTCTCAAAGCTATTAGAAAATTACCCCCTGCTTGACAGTGTCAGGGAGAAGCTGGTCAGGAAGGGGAAAGGTTTCCTGTGAAATATGTGAAATGAAATCACGAGGCTTGCAGGAAAATATTTCCACTATGTCCAATTCCTCAGATTAAAACACCAAGTTACAATTTAGTGCTTCTCAGTAAATGTTACAGCTTTCATTCTTCTTATTAAACACGACAGCTTTGAAATAAAATACTTCCTATGACAATTTGCCCTGAAAAAAATAATTCTTTTCAACATAAAAAAATTGAATTAAAAAATTAGCCTTTTGATTTTTGTTCTGCAGAACAAAACCTCCAATGTTGCCCTGCTACAGAGAGCTAAAAGCTATGAAAGGTGGACTTCCCATCGTATCCCACACCACTGGCAGATCAGGACTTTCCAGCAAAGAGCCTGAAAAACGCTGATTATCTGCAGCATTGGTCAGCAAACTGCAAAGCAACAGACTGTTTGCTGTGCTGCTCCCACGATGAATAAATAATACTGCTGCTTTGCCCTTTACAGCATTGATTAGATCTGGTTAGAACAAATGGGGAATAAATCAATCAAATCAAATCACAGAAAGAACTTAAGAGTTGCTCCTCAACTGCATCTCAGCCTGGGGCAGGAGGTATTGCAATTAATGATGGTGTATGGAAGGCAGTTGCAGTGGGATGGTGAAGATTCCTCACTCTCCAGCTGTGGGTCAACACAACACAAGCTCAAGTCAACAGCAAAGCCTTCTTTGACTTTTGGGATGTAGGATCAGAGGTGGAAAGCTTCTGTGGAGCTCTGCGCTGGGTGCAGCAGTACAGAGGCTCTGTAGGAACGAATCAGAATGCTCTGCCCCAGCACCCAGACAGATGCAGAGATGATCTGAAGGATCTTGAAGGATCATGACAAATGGAGCCCAAAGAGGCAAACTATTCTGCAAGCTCACAAAGCCCATCAGTGAGCAGAAGCATTGGAGGAGAGAAGCATCCTGCTGGATGAGCAACCTCTCCTTCCACCACACATGCCACCACCTCTTTGAAGAGTGCCTGGTGGCCCTTCCCAGCATTGGCACGGTACCATATGGAGGGAGGGCTGCAGCTTTGACCGTTCCTGTCTTGCTCCTCCACCACCATTCATCTTCCAGCTACAAGCCCTGAAAACTGCAGCACACTCAGAGGCCAGGGGACATCACACAGCAGAGCCCAGGAAAGCTGGAGGGGCTTAGGCGAGGTGGACCTGTCTTGCTCATGCTGCAAGACCTACACCAACTGACACCAGCTGAAGATGAAGGCCTTCTACATCAGCATCACCTTCATTTATACCAGAGCAGGAGATGGCTTGGTGACAAGGTGGAGATGGCAGACACCTGACCTGTGTAGACCACAGGTATCATGTAAGGAGAGAACATCCACACTCAGTAAGCCATGGCACAGGCAGGAGGTGCAGGCAGGACCCTGCCTTACCCACATGGCACACGGAGACATTCTCAGGGCAGAGACAAAAGGAGGCAGCGATCCTTAGAGGGGAAAGCAGTTATGAGCTCCAAGTTTCTATTCACTTCTGCCTTTTCCTTGGCTCTCCTGCCTTCTTCCCCACATCTCCACATGTTCTGGGCTCCCCATTTCAGGAGGGACAGGAAATACTGGAGTCCAATGGAGGCTGTGAGGATGCTGAAGGGACTGGAACATCTCTCTGTGAGGAAAGGCTGAGAGCCCTGGGGCTGTTCAGCTGGAGAAGAGAAGCCCGAGAGGGGAGCTTATGTTGTTGCGTGGGCTGCCCTGGGTGACCCTGCTCTGGCAGGGGGGTTGGACTCGCTGCTCTCCAGAGGTCCCTCCCAACCCCCACCCTTCTGTGGTTCTCTGATCTGTTTGGGAGAGATGAATCCCAAACTACTATTTGCAGCCAGAAAGAACTTCTGACCCAAGAGGTTCACCCCACATTTCAGAAGGTCTGTTTTCTCCTTTTGAGGTCAGAAACCCCAAATGTCCCCTGTTCCTCTCTCTGTCCATCCCAGCACTATCCCACCCGCGTCGGTACATCTCTCACTCTGCCAAGAGCAATCCCTCACACCGAGCTACTTGTTAGTTTGAAGTTTTATAGAATATAGATCTGTTTCCTTCTCAGCTCCGAACTGTGCTGACTCAAAGGAAAGTGATCTTTAACGATCCCCTAGATAGCTGTATTTTTCTTACCTAAGTGCACACAAATTGCAACCTACAACCAATTAAACAGACACTTTCTCATTTTTTCCCAACAAACAATTTGTAATTCCAAAATGTCAATAAAGAGTCCTTCAATTTTATATTCCATAGCATTTGCAACTCAGCTCGGTAATTTTAGAGTCAATAATTAAAAAAAAAAAAGGCAATTAAGGTATTAATTGAGAATTAGCAAGTTACTTCATATAACATATTGTATATTTATCCCCTCGAATGCTTTGCCCTAACTGCTCGTACCACAGCGAGTGCTCTTCCACCAACTGCAGCTGGAGGTTTAAGAGCAACACATCCCAGCCGTGCTCCTGGCTCTAACCACGGAGAAACAGGGGGTGGATTTGGTACAGGCTGAGGAAATGATGAATCACGGAGGGATGAACGAGTTTGCCTTGAACTCAGCTGTGTTTGCTGAGCAGAACAAGAGGGGGAAAAGCAGCCTGGTTCACTGTGGGTTATTGTAGGAGAAAAGAAGAAAAGGATTTTCTAGAGATGTTATCAACCACAGTAACCACAACAGTTTCATTTTATCAAGTATACGTTTTGTTTCCCGCCTACTGTTCTGTTTTTAGAACTGAAAATTAGAAGTGGCCCAAGAGAGCTGATTGTTGGTACTGCAGCAGTGGTAGTCCAGTTACCAGCCCAAAGCTCACACTGGAGGTCCATGCAGCTCTTCCACTGTCTCCCTTGGAAGAGGGTCTGGATACAGGAATTCCGAGCCAAGCAGGGTCCCCAAACTGTGGAGAGGCTCAGGACCCAGACTGACTATGGCCATATTTCCCATGGAATCACGGAATTACTGAGGCTGGAACAGACCTCCAAGACCTCAAGTCCAGCCTATGACCCAACACCATGACATCAGCTAGACCATGGTCTTGTCTCACACCAGGAAAGGGAGAAGATGACTATGGAAGATTATGGAAGAGGGTAGAGGCAGAAGAAATAAGCACCTTCATCAGATCAGTCTCTTTACTTACTGAGTGTCCCCCAATTCTGCAGACACAACCCAACAGGAACATCTGTGAACGGCCACCTTGGCCACGTCCCCTCCTCGTGCCTCAGCGGCTGTCTCGCAACCTGGCATTTTCAGAAAGGGGATGGGTTTGGTTTTGTTTATTATTTTTTTTTCCCACCACTAATATCCAAATCCTTGGTGTGACAGATTCTTTGCAAATTCAGACACGAAGCCAGAGAAGCAGCGTGCACACACCTTCCCAGCCACCACAGCGAGGCACTCTGCTTTCCAAAGCTCTCCCTTGGAGATGCTTCTGCTGCCAGAGTGCTCACGCAGTCCAGCTTTAGACAGACTGGCAGCACACCACCTGCAGTATTGAGCCTCCCAGCAGCTGGCTCGTCACACAAAGAGCTGCAGCTCTATAAAAACCTAATACCTTGCAATTTTATGAGTTTGATATTAAGACCAGGGCTTAAGAAGAAAATCCAAGTCAGCTGAATGAATACAGGTGGATGTTCCCCTGGTCTGGGGGTGCTGCTGACTGACCATTGCACCAGCAAGGCTCTGCTGGCACCGGGGCAGTGGTCACAGATGCTGTGAAAGATGAAGGCAAAGAAGCCCTCAACGTGCCCTGGGGACTGAGGCACCACTGCAGGCGCTGTAGAAATCGTCCTGTGAGTGAAACCAGGTTAGGCAGACCGCCGGGACTGAGGCACAGAGGCAGGCGTATGGGAGGAGGTCTCACGGAGCAGATCAGAAGCCAGTCTGCAGTGCAGTAAGAAGCATCTCATTTTTGTAGCACAAGGCAGTATCAGGTCACGATCACGGACCTCATGCACTCTTCAGCCCCACTGCCAGCTTTGGGGCTGCTGCAGCAGCAGTGCTAGGAGAGCAGGACCTGACACCAGCCAGGTCCCTGCCTGCAGTAGACATGAAATGTCTCTCTGGATGCCACCATTAGGAGTTTGAAAGGCAGGGCTGAAAGGACAGACAAAGGGCACAGGGGACAGCAGTGAGTGGCTGGCACAGCCCCTCCAGGGGTTTTGTTTTCTCTTGCAATTGAATTAGATGCTGATAAGAGAGGTGAAGGATTTTCGTGCCACATGCGACTCTGCAACGGAGCTTCTTGGAGCTTCTGATCTATGGATTACAGTTTAGCAAGGAGACAGCGCTGTGGCAAAATGCTTATGAGGAAAAAATGCCACACCTATGAAGAAAAACTCAGGAACCATATGCAGGGGTCATTTCTCTTAGAAAAACAGTCCTATAAAGTCACAAGAAGACTCTTAACTCCGTGTCAGGGACTTGGCTGCTGGCTCCAAGCAGGACAACTCCAACATAGTCATCCTGCAAGGCTCATGTCCTAACCCCTCTCACAGTATCTTCACCCCAGCACTTGCTTTAAGGCTGTGCTGGTCTGGGTGAGAACAGAACTGGTTCTGTTCAGTGCTCTCCCTCCCCAGCTCAGCTCTGCCCACCCCCTGCCCTGGCTGCAGGCAGCAACTGTTGGCACAGGCAGGGGCTGCTCCCAGCAGGGAGAACCCCCCATGGGCAGAGTCGGTCCCCAGGGCTGGGGTGCAGAGCCAGGCCACTGCTGGGGCTGGTGCCCCACGNGTGACACAGCTCCCATCTGCTGCCTGGCCCAGTCTGGGACTCTCCCAGTGCCTGCTCCACAGCACCAGTGGTGACGGTGATGGAATTGCCATTGGCAGGAGTTGGGTTCCATACTGGTTTGTCTATATTTGTATCTATTCCAGTTTTATTATTGTTTTCATTTTCATTGGAGCTGTTCTAGCTCCTTCTCTACTTGCTGAGTCTCCCTCATTTCCTTTCTCTCCCCTTGGGGAGGGTGGGGGGTTAACAGAGAGTGGCTGTCACAAGTCTAGTGGGTGACCCTGCCCCTAAACCCAGACAGGCAAACAGGGCTGAGCTTGCTTTCAATTACTTCTCCAGAGAAATAAAAGCAATCCCCTGTGGTTTTACTTCTGAGGTCCACTACAAGTAGGCAGATGGCTCTGATACTTGTGCTTGTGCCACAAATTAATCCAGAGCCTTTTAAGCAGCCAGGCACACCTCTGACCTTCAGCTTTTGAACTACTGCTCATCAGAATAAAACCCCACATGCCAGATAACAAGACCAACAGAAGACCAACCTCCCTCTCCCTCTAAAACGTTTCCCACTGACACACTGACTTCTTCATAGCCACGAGCATCTCGGAAGCAAACAGTCCTCCTGAAAAGTCAAGCAGGTCATCACAAAGTAGCCAGCACCATTGAGCTTGATTGGGAAAATCCCAGTGGAACAGCTACAGGTCAAGGGGTAGGAAAGATTCTTCTTACACAAAATTAGGCACTTTTCATAACCCACGGGTTAGGAAATCCTCTTAAAGCCAAGGGGAACTGCAACACTAGAGTTTGCAAGCCCTGAATGCTGTCCCAGTGGCCCCAGTAAGGCGTACTGGGCAGGTGGTGAGCCATGAGCTCACCTTCCTGTGCCCGGGTGCCTTGGAGCTGCAGGCAGAGGACGAGGATGTCTGCAGGAATTCACAGCATCACAGAATGGGGAGGTTGGAAGGGAACTTGGAAGGTCATTGAGTCCAACCCCCCTGCCAGAGCAGGGTCACCTAAAGCAGGTCACACAGGAATTCCCTCACCCCAGAATCCCAAATCATCAGAGACGCACCCGAATTTTACACTGCTCATCAGACTTTCCAAATTCATGCTTCTACTTTAGGTGTAACCCTTAATTCCTCTCCGCACCATTGGACACAGCCCACAGGAGGCTTTCACCGTCGGCTCACAGCACCCAGGCCCTACAACAAGCAGCTCTTCCCCCACATCTCCCACGGGTGGGGGTCAGCAGACTCGCCACAGCCAGTAAAAGCACCTGCAGGTTCCTCCAGCCCCCCAAGGCCAGCAAGCAGTGGAGGGTTTCACCCTTCACTTGGCACCTCGCTTTTGTCTGTCCATCAAGCCTTGAACCTCTGGGCCCAGAAACACCAGCGTTTGTACCCTGCCTGGGGGCACCAGTCAAAAAGAAAAGCTCACCAAAAAGCTGTTCTCTTGACAACGTACAAAGGAAAAGCTGCAGGTGGCTTTCCCCCCCTGCAAAGACAGATCTTGTGGTTTCTTTACAGCTTCTTATTTGCAGAGAGCCTGTGGCAGGAGCAGAGGTGTCACTCGGGGGAGGGCGGATGGACCGGATCAGTCACCACCTGGCATTGCACAATTCACAGCAGTGAAAGGATTGATATCCCTGGTCATCCCCTGGTTGATACCCAGAAGTTTATCTTTTTCCTTATATTTTTTGGTGTTATATAGAACCTTTACTTGTATTTTTTTGGTTTTAGCCTCACTTGCATAGTTTAGCCATCTACTGAGAAGAGCTAAGAAGGAGAAACGTGCAACTTCTTGCTGGAAAAATCAAATGGGACTTGAGATGGTTCGTTAAGCCTGAGCACTCTGATAACAGGGACTCAAGACATCAAGATAAGCTCAGAAGAAGTTGATAAACACCTGGGAACTAATTTAAACTGACCTTCTTGAAGCATCCCAGAGCCAAAGGAAGGATGAGCCAAACCCCATGAGCTAACCTCATGGCCACGTATGGGCAAAGGAAGCCCAAAGTTCAACCAGCAGTGGGAGAAGACTATGACCAACCACTGGAGGGGGTAAAGACCCTAGCCCTAATTTCATTACTCATGCTTGAACTACCTAAATGAATTCTGGGAATCCATTAGCACAAGACTCCCCTTTCCAGGAATTTTGATGAATAAATATTTTTCTGCATGTGAGCTGGTGTGTTTGGCTAGTTCACTGGAGCAGCTCTTGTGGAGAATCCCCAGCGCTGCAATAAAGGATGGCTGCTTAACAACAGCTCTGCTGTTAGTGGGTGTTTATCTCAGAATCCTTACCCAGCCTCTCCTGGCCTCCCACCTCGGGGAGGAGCGTTAAAAAGCGAGGGGGTTTGGAAGCTCTGAATTTTTCTTTCAGTAGAAGATAAATTATCCAAACAGTAGTGTGTGTAGCCTTGTCTGCTACATACTGCCATGAAATGAACCCTAAAAAAAAAATCAATCGATAAAGCAAAAGCCCCTTTTTCTAGGTCTAACTGTAAGGTATGGCTCTCCTCCCCAGGTCTGAAGCTTGCCCAAGGGGCAACGACAAAGGGTGCTGTTTGTTTCCACTTTTTGGGGCCCATCCTCCACATCTCTGCTGAATGCAGCCACCAGCTCCACCCAGGCACAGACTATTTCAGTGATTTTATTTCGTAGCCAAATGTAACTATGCTAAGTATTTATAACCAACCTACCAATTAAGCCAACAATGTTCTATTAATTTCTTGGGCACAGACCTTCAAAGGGACCTGTGGGACCTTCCTTTGCCAGGGTACTGCTCTTGCCAAGCTGAGCAGACCTGTCTGCAGACCTGTCTCACACACTGTGAGGTGGAGCTCAGCTGTCTCCTCCTAAGCAGGACATGGTCCATGCAATGCCTTTTGTACTTCCCCATAGAGTGATAACATTCCAGGGCTGCTACACTCCAGGACTTACCAATCTGACAGCCTGGAAGACAGGAGCAGATAAATCCAAATCTGTCTTTTGCTAGAGACAGTTTCAAGCCCACCCTTTATACACCCTGGTCCTTCATCAGACACAACCAGTTCAGTTACACAACATCCCATGAAAACACACGCTTCGTGTACAAGCACTGATCTAAGCAGAGTATTTTTTTTTTAGCATGGACAGCTCAGGGAAGTATGGAGCTCATCACAGTTTTGAGCCACGGCATGCTGATGTCCTATACTTGTTCTACATGACAGCAGGTATAGGTCTAGACCTTGCCTTACTGTGTGCATTCTAAAACACACGGTTCCCACCTCTGACCCTCTCCCAGTTTTGGGCTCACCTTGTAAATCCCATGTCGTGTAAATCACACATGTATCAGCAGTAATGTGTTTCCCAAACCCACTGTGGTCATGGCAAGAACTGGTCTGTAAGTAACTGGACCATTTATTCATGGGTCGTAAATAAGAGCGTTCAATTCTTCACAGAGCAAAGCTGAAGGTCCCCTCTCTGTCTGAGCCCGTGGACACCCAGCTCCTGTGAGCTGGGCTGTGGCAGGCAGTGGACAGCTAAAAGATAGAAGAAAAGTAATTTATTCCTTCTTCCCTTGAACAAGATCTTCCTATTTAAATGTAGAACAGGAAAAAGCTTCAGAACAGAGAGAGCTGGGCTGTGAGCAGCCACGGTCTCTCCAGGGCAGGTACAGCTCCACGCTCTCATCTCCAGGATAACAGCAGGAATAAATTGCTGCTGAGACACAAACTTCTCCCCTTGCTCAGAGCTGAAACCCAGCGGAGTCCAGCCCAATGAGTCCATCCCTACCCCAGGGACTGGCTGCCTGCCCAGAAGCAACTCAGTGGAGAAGCTGCATCAGGTTATGGCCATCAAACCTCTTGGGCTTGGAGGATGCTTGTTGGAAAAAGGACCCAGAGTTAACACTGAGGTACTTGGAAAGTGGGGTGGAAACCAAGCACAACTAAGGTAGGGACCCAACAAAGAGCAATCTCAGCCCTGTTGGGCCAGGAATTACAAGGCAGCAAGGTCACTAATGGGGGAGAAATTCAGTCGAGAAATTTTGAGGGGGAGGGAAGAGCAGGGGGAGGGAAGTGCTAGCCAAGCACAGGGTGAAATCAAACTGGAGAAATCAATAAAGGCAAAGGATAGAAGGGAGCAACGGGACATGGGAAGAGATAAATTAAAGGCTTGCCCAGGGGTTATGATGGCTAGTGAGCAATAAATTAAATAAAAGAGGGCAACAGGGACAAGCAAGGTAGTGTGAAAAATTAATTAAAAGGAAGGGAGGCATAACGAAGGCATAAAACATGGGTGCTGGCAGAAAGATTAGAGGACCTGGGCAATGAAGAGGCTTTGGAAAGTGTAATAAGAGCCAAGGCAAAGGCTGTAAAGGCTGTGGCCGTGTGTGAGGGTCAGATAAACAATGGGGATGCATTTTCAAGCCTGTGCGAATTGGGAAACCATTGAAGAAGAAAAGCATCTCGCAGGAGGAGGTGGTGTTGCTGCTGTCAAGGTCCACTCCTTGGCTTTTGCTACCAAAAGGCAGTGGGACGTTGACTCCCCTCATTTGCCTGTAAAGGTCTCCTTCCACTGACACCTCTGCCGCCAAGGAGAGGGCAGAGGGGCTGCCTGCAGGAGGAGGCGTTGCAAGATGGGCTGTTTCAGCTGAGTGTCTCAAGTGCATGTCTGGTGAGACAAGGAAAGGGGTGAACACGTCAGCCTCAAGCTGGCTGCCTCCAGGACTCCCCTCTGGCTCTCCAAATGAAACCACAGGCTCCCTGCAGCCATCTCTGAAGTTATCCCTCAGCTCCTGAGCCAAATTCGCCGCTCTCTCAGCCACTGCCATTCTGTTTGGCACATCCCCTGGTGCGCATGCACCCCGCTGCCTTCTGGGACGGGCAGACTTTGGGTGATGGGCCTCATGGACCCCGGTCTTGTGGGACATATGCAGCAAGTGCAGACTTCTATCCAAGTCCCTGCTGCGTCCATTTGCCATCGGCACTTGAATGCCAGGTCTCAGACTGCACAGGGGAGCACCCTGCTTCCCTCAAGGGTCATCCCGGGGTGACCCCCCCTCAGCCCACGACACTGGTGCCCTTACTGACAGAGCTGCCCAGGTGGTGCTTTGCTTTGGAGGATTTCTCACGAGGAGTAGGGATGTAATTTTTAGAAGAGCTGAAGAATGTTTTGGGGAATGTGTGGGGGAAATGATTACACAAATGTTCTCAGGCTCTTCAAATCCCAGGAAAACAACGAACTGGATGAGTCTGGACAGCACCTGCTTTTAAAGCAGCATTCTTTGAAATGAACAGGCTGCCTTGGTGCTCAGGGATAACTAAAAAGATTATAAGCAGAAGATACCTATGCCAGAGGGATGGAAGAAGAAATAATAAAGGCATTCAAAGCTCTGACAAGCAAATGAAAAAAAAAAAAAAGAATAAAGCAGATTTTTCAGATAGACCAGGAGGGGTACGAGCAAGATCAATCCACTGACAGTGCAGCCAAAGCTGGAAGAGATTTTGAGCATCACCACAAGGCTGGCCCACCCAACCCAGAAGACAGCACAAGCACCCTCACGGGTCTCAGCAGCCACCCATCAGACACTCCAGTGAATGCTTGTAAGGGAGGTAGGACAAGTAATAGATAATTAACAAGATCAGAGAAAGCTAATTGGGCTTCCTAACCTCTCCCTGCCTTAAAAACCTCTTCAGCTTCTGTTTGAACCAGACTACAGATAACTGATAGTCCACTGTACCCTGCAGACAATACAAATCAGGTCTCAGAGAAGCTGCGATGTAAGTGGAGGAGGAGACGGGTCTATTTTCACTCTAACATTCCAGTGCAGAGATGCACAAGCTATCAGGACTCAGTCCAACAAAATACCAGTTTGAGCTGAGCACGGTGCAGAGCTGGACACCACAGGGAGCCTGTGCTGAACCCCGAGCTGTGCACGCTGCTCCTGAGACCCCACTCTGTGTCTCCACCACGGCACCTCCTGTCCTTTTTGCGAGTGCATTTCTTAGAAGCAATGAACTCAGTGTGCAAGCACAGACCCTGGAGTCCTTTCCCACCTCCTGTAGCAGCCTTGCTGGTTTTACTACAGAGATTCAGAGGGAATTTCAGCGCACAGCAAACCCCAAAGCTGCCTTCTTCTATACAAAGACACAAGCAAGCAACTGAGAGCCCTTGGGTTACTGCAATGGGAAGGGTCACTCCTCACCAGGGCATCACTTACATACCCTCAGCTGGCAACCAACCTCAGGGTGGGTTAAATTCCCCCTGGGGAGCACAGTGCTGGTGCAGGCTGGGTATCAGCACACGGACAGGGCGGGCAGCTTATCTGGTAAGTGGTAACTCGTTTGGCTGTTGTGAGACAGACCCTTCCTCCTGTGTGTGAGGTGTCTGCTGTCGATGCTTCTCCTAGGTTACATCAAGCTGAGTGTCCCCCAGCTCATGGTGGAGGCAGAGCTGCTGAGCAGGACAACATCCCCTTCCCAGGCTGTTTCCATGAATATACCTAGATTTGAAGATTTTGCCCTTCAGAACTCATTCCTGTATTTACTAACTCTTGTAACTACAAGGAGCCATTGGTCAAGGCACAGTGTTAATGACGTCCTCAATTCACCCAGCTTCAGAGGTCTGAGACTGCAGCACCTACAAGGTAGAAATGTGTCATTCTGGAGGATTCAGGCAAAAATCTTTAGTCTTCCCTGGTTTTTATGTGTTGGAAGAAATGGAAGTGTAGGGTATACACCTGCCCTGGGGCCACGCACACCGAGCCGGGTGGTGCAGAGCCCCCTGCCACCACCAGCCCTTTTTCAGCCTAAGCTCTTCCTGACACCACTGCCCCAAGCTGCTTGCGGACCCCCCGGGACAATGCAGGCTTGGTTTGGTCCCTCACACAACCCAGGCACACGTTCCACCTGCAGTCACAGCCAGCGTGGGACACAAGGCAGGAGAGATGAGGTGAATGCAGGGGAGGAGACAACCCACCAGGGTGTGGGTGCTGCATCCTGGTGCCCAGTCAGCAAAGCAAACCAAGCTTCTAGGGAAAGATGCAATGAAATAAGGTTTGGGAGTAAGGCTTTTCCCTGGCATACAGGAAAGAACGGGCAGGAGAACAAGGCTGCCACAGTCCCTGTTTGTCCCTCTCCTGTGAAGGGGTAGGAACAGCCCATGACCAAGAGCTCGTGTCTGCTGAGCTTGTCTACCAGAGCAAAGCTGGGGACCTAGATCAGTCCTCCAAGATTACCCAGCACATCCCCAGGTCACCCTGACTGATCCACCACCCCTGGTTTGTTTTTTTTTTTCAGTTGGACCTCCACTCTCAGGAAGAAAACCAAAGAAGAATATTTTAGAAGACAAAAAAAAACCCCAAACCAAACACGGTAGCCAACAAACTACCCCACACAGCTCATCATGAGCACAGGCTCTGTGGCATCATCTAGCACCCTCTGGGTGCTACGGCACAGCAGGGACAGAAATCCAGCCTCATCTCTCTCTCCAGGCACCACAGGGCCCCTTACGTTAGCACTACCTCGCTGTGTCCCACCACAGCCTGTGACAGGTCAGCACCTCACAGAAGCAGCACACAGGATAACAAAACACTACAGAAGTGGGACAGCAAAATAAGCAACTTTTTGGGGGCTAATTTCTTGAAATCTCCAATTCAAACCAAGCTGGAAGTAAATCTCAGGCTTGCATTTCTATTGGTGAAGGAGTGGGGCCATCTGTCTGTCTGTCTTTTCTGCACTTCTTGCTAACCCTTACTGCTCTCCTTGAATAAAATCCGTGCTCAGATGTCGTATCTGACGCATCTGACAGGCTCAGAGCCATCGCAGCCCCTCAAGCCCGCGCCGATACAGCAAAGGGAGCCGAGAAAAGATGTGCAAAGGGAGCTCTGTTTCTGTATTTTCATTTTAAGGCATCTCCTTGATTTCTATTTTCTGACTCACTTTCCAGCTCCAGTACTCAGAGGCGAAGCCAGAAAGCTGCATCTGGTTAGGAGAGGACAGTGACCGAGGAGCACTGAGGTGCTCCCTTGTCTTCTGTCCCCAGGTCCTGAGCACCTCACAGGGTGATGCTTCCACAGCCATAACATCAGTTCAAGCTGCAGCAGAAAGAATACTTCCTGTTTGAGGCTGAGAATTGAGAAATTCAAGCCCAGGTCCTAACACTGACTGGATGCCTTCAATGGCTGAAGCCCAGCCAAGTGGCCAGGAAATGCAGGAAAATTATGGTGGAAAACTTGAACCCTGGGGCTGATACTTAAGCCCATCTCCACCTCACATTAAAGCCTGTCCCCTCCCCTGGCCTTTCTCTCCACACAGTGCAATCCTGCCCGAGTCAGTAGCGACCAGCTGTGCACAGCACAGGCAGAAAACACCTTGGAGGTGATGGGAAAAAGATGGTGAAGACCTGGTGGTTCAGAACCCATCCTTATGGCCAATGGCTCCTTTCCCCAAGAAGGGTTTGAGGTGGCAGTGAGCTTTTCACAAACTCACTCCAGCTGTGTTCCCGCCCAGTGAGCACATAGCTGGGGATGTGCCTGGGACAGGCACTGGGGCAGCTCGAACCTTCTCTCAGGAGCAATTCAGAAGCTTTTAAGGTTTCGTGCTGCAAAAGTAGCCTGGTGAAGTTTGAGCGCAGCCATTCTCCTCATCTTGGCAAAGAAAGCACTCCTGAGATCATCGGTCAGCTGGTGCTGACTGCTGAACACAAGCAGCTCTTTGGGAAAAGAGTTTACACCTACNGTTGGACTCGATGATCCCAGAGGTTCCTTCTAACCCCTGTCACTGTCATTCTGTGTGACCATCTGGACCATCCAGAGTAGGGGGGTTGCCAGGAAGAGCTGCTGACAATGACTTGCCATATGATTCACCACTTGGCATCTGGAAACACAGCAGCTTTCCTACTGCCTGTGCAGAGCTGGTCAGAGCTTCATACAATTAATTTGCTTATTTAAATGCACAGACAGCTACTTGGACAGAGCAATGTTGGGGTTTTTTTAATTTTTTTTTCTTTTAATCTACTGGGAACTGTCTGAAAATAGTTGCAGTTAATTGGGTTTCTTCTCCCTTTCTCTGAGGTTTTCAAAAACACACAAAGCCACTCCACCAGGGGAGGTTGGGGCTGGATATCAGGGAACATTTCTTCCCTGAAAGGGTTCTCGACCACTGGGATGGGCTGGGCTGCCCCCGGCAGCAGTGGAGTTGCCATCCCTGGAGGCATTTCAATGGCGTGTAGACCTGGTTGAAGGTTGGACTGGATGATCTTGAAGGTCTCCTCCAACCAAAGACATTTTGTGAAGGCAACCAAATTTTACTACACTCTTGTATTTCACAAAGTCTGTCCACAAAGGGGGCTGGTACCAGAAAGCTGTGCTGTGATGTTCACCTGCTTTTCCACTGTAACCCCTGCACTGGGAAGGCTGCTGCTGATGAGGTAACAGTATTCAACAATCTTCCCAGCCCATGCTTGCAAAGTTATGAGGAGAAATAAAGAATTTGTGCACGCACCCATCAGAATCTACACAGCAGCAATCCCACCATCTAATTGCCTGCAGAGGAATAAATAATTAAATGCAATAAAATTAAATTAAAAAAAGAAATAAAAGGAGAAAACTTTGCCATGAAGGACAAAGCCATACTGAGCCAGGCAAAAAGTACCTGCCCACTCCTGTTGAGGATCTTGAACTGCAAACAGCAGAGCCAGCAGCTGACAGGAGGCTCTGCACACTGCTGCTGATCCCAAAGGGCTGTCGTGCTGATGGTTCATCTACTTGTAGCTACTTGGAGAACCTCTGGAGAGCTTTATAGTGAGATCTGGGAGTCATCCTACTGCCTGTTCTTCTCCTTGACAAAGGCATCTCAGGCACAGAAGGAAACTCGATTCCACAGTTGGGCTTTTCTAGACTTGATCATGGACCCTGTGGAAGCAGAATCCCCAACCTCCTCCACACCGGACATTGCAGCCCTGGACCAGTGCCTGCTCCTGCACCAGTATCCACGCTGGACACCGATCCTTGTGGCCTCCTCCTGACCTGCAATCTGCTCTAAATTAAGAAACCCGTTACATCGCTTCCTTCCTTGGCCCACGGGTGCTAAGAAGGTCACTACCAGATCATAGTTTAAAGAGCTACCGTGTGCTGTCCTAATCCTGGAAGGACAGGAACTGTCAGAGCTGATAAACGGCCTGAGCAAGTGATGACAGTCGGGATTTCTCTGTGATTGGGCACTGGGATGACCCACTGGGACACTGGCTTTTCCTAAGAAGACAGGCAGACAGTTTTGCCCATCCCATGTATGTTGAGCTACCTCAGGATGCTCTGTGTCTTCTCACTATGGGACTCCTCAAACCCTGAACCCTGTGGGCTCTGTAGGATCATTTCTGTGACCTCCCCTGCATTGCTGGCCTTTTCATCAGCCTTCCAAGCTCCCCAGAGTCACTCTCAGTGCCCGAGGGACAGATATTTTCACAGCTTTTTCTGCATTCCCCCCCTCAAGATAGGTAGTTTTATGGCCACCTTTATTCTGTGTGCTCCCAATAACTGCAGGGGGAAGTGTGAAATAAAAAAAAGCCAATAACCAGCAGCATTCAAGAGTTCCAAAGTCCTGGGGAAGTGAAGAACTCAGGGATTGAAGACAGTGCTGCAGCCCAAGCCCTGCAGTCTGGGCACAGGGGATAAAAGATGCTTCCCTCCACTTAGGGCAAATACCCTGTAAGAAGAGAAGGCTCCAGAGCTTAAAGCACCATTTAATACACCAACAGCCAAAACAAAACTTTGAAACCCCCTCCCAGCTTCTGACAGTCCTCTTTTTAAATGTGTCTTGAATATTAAAAAAAAAGGTATTTACTGCTCAATCCAATAATTTCATCTCCTGAGTTAAAACCTGGTCTATGGAACTAGGGCACGGTAGTTCTCTTCTTCATGCAGAAAAGGGCTTTTAGGCAGCTCATTTGTTTAACATTTCTGTATGACAGAATTTTAGTCCTACTTTGTGTCAAGATTTTTTTACTACTACTAAGGGAAGGTGTATTAAGCTAGAAGCAGAAAATGGTTTTAGACAAATCATAAGCAAACCCAACTCCCCTTCTCCTCAAACTGCCCTGTTCTGGTTTGAAAAAGCTCAGGTGACTCTTTACCCCTCTGTTATTTGGAGTTTCCTGGGTTACATTTCTAAATAAGGTAAGAAGTGTAAAACTCTTTGATCCTTATTTACTGCAGGTGGTATCTCCTGGGCTCCTCCAAGCCACAGCAGAGTTCCCACCTGTGTGATAAGAGGTTTTACCATTTGATGTTTATTTTCTCTCCCTCCTACATTAAGTTCTCAAGGGAAAAATATGCAACCACGCTATCATTTCAAACCAATGTGTTACACCAGAACTGTAAACTGGGCCAAACAGGAAACAGAAGATGTGCCTTTATCCATCTGTCTGCGATCTGGAGGGGAGAGTCCACTGTAGAAAACATTACAGCTCTCCATCGTCACTGCGTGAATTGTGCCCAGTACAACTACACCCTGAAACCTCCATTCACCCTCTGCTGAAGCAAACCCCGGGCTTGGCTCATCTCAAGTCCTGTTGTTTTGTTCATGAAACAAAAAACCAAGAAGATTTCTGCCAGCTCGGGTCCTCATCAACCCCACTGCAGCGAAGCACAGCAAGTTTCTGATAGCCACGGTGATTCCCAGACCAGAGTTTCCCCACTCTCACTGGACCTGGTCCCTAAACCCTCTCCACAACACCTCTTCTTCAAAGTCACCTGGCCAGGTCACATCTGGGGGATGTTAAAGCCCACATCCTGACAGTACCAAGTCAGTTGGTACTTTGGAGTTGGTTATCTTCCTAAACCGTGGCCTGAGGACTCTGCTGTACCTTTTAGGGACAGGAAAACTCTTCTGCCCTGACCAAAGCACTAAGAAACACAACCCTAACTCATCCCAGCACCAGCTCTGCAAGGTGCACACTTGCCCCAGGCAAACATCCCCCACGGGCAGCACTTCTACTCAGCTGTTCTTTGCAGCCTCTTGCTCTGGGGTGTGCCCCAGAGAAGCCAAGAGCAGAGTCCACCTCTGCACCACCCCGCAGCCATGCTCCTATTCACCATCCTTAACGACGGACCCAAAGCCTAACTCTCAGATGAAATACAAGCAAGGAGTCAGAAATGAAAGCGTGCCAACATCTGCTGCATTCAAAACGAGCCCAAGCTGCCCATCAGGGTGTAATGAAAGCACTCCCAGCCCCACTGCTGACAGCGTGTGACTGGCAGATCCTCAGCACAACCATCACCTTCTGCTCTTTGGACGCTTACATTGGGCCAGGGTAACCCCACTTCCAGCAGGCTCAAAAGGAGAAAAACCTTCAGCCTGACTCCAGAAGGAAGCCCAGTCGTACAGTTTAGCATCTCGAGCAAGGTGTCCTGGCTGCCCCACGTCTCACTGCTGAGTCTTGCCTTGCACAGCAGAGCAGCAGCAGCTGGGAACTGCAGGGACCTCTCCCACCATCCCTCAAGACACAGCTACTTACCGGGCCTGCTGTGGGCACTTGGGGGTTGTGGGTCCTTCCTGCCACTGGGCTGGGAGCAGACGTAGCACCCCTCTATGGTCTCAGCTTCACCCTGTAAGAACCAGGACACAAAGGGTTTTTGCCAGTTGTGGTCAGCAGATAATCCAGTACTTTCTAACCCTCAGCAGAGGAGGGTATGCTCTACTGGAAAGAAAAGCTGCTGGCTGGTTGTCTGCAAGGATCAGACCCAGGTCTTTCCAAGCTAAGCCTCTGAGCTGCTTAGCAAGGAGCTGGAAGCAGAGCAGGCAGCCAGTTGGGATGGCTGCTGGGGAGGTGCTTCAGACTGGCTTGGGAAACCCCCCAAGAACTGCTACATCACCTTAATGCTTACAGAGAACAAGGTGACCAGCAAATAGAGGCAGGCAAGAACTTTTGGTTATGATGGGTAAGATTTGTTCAGGGAAAACAGAGTTTCTTCAAACTGAAATATCCCACAATAAACCAGAAGCTTTTTTTTTCATGGCTTTTGTTTGGTTTTGGTTTTTTTCTCCTGTTTTGATAAAGTGTTTCCAAACTGCTTTGGGTTGGGCAAACCCGAATGCAATCATTTTACTGATGGAACTGAAATGTTCTGCTATTGATGGAATGGAAATGTTCTGCTTTAAGTCGGATCCTCTGCATCCCTTGAGCTGCCAGGATACTTCCTGGGGCTTTACAAGAAGGTGCTCTCCTTTCCCTGCCATGGCTGAGGCACCTGCCTGGACTGCACGCAGTGCACCGGTCAGTCACCTGGAGACACATGCCAGGTACAAGTGCAACCAGGATGTTGCAAGTCAGAAGTGGGAGCTGCAGGACTTTTTATGGCATTTTTAGGCAGGGAAACATAAAGTGCCTGCTGAAGAGGCATGGTCAGGCTGGCAGGCGATGCTCCTCGCAGGGAAGGCTGCAGACTGTGGTTGCTCATCCCATAAGAGCTAGGTTAACTGCTTTAGAGGTGGCTCTAGGTCTCACAAAATCCTCACTCCTCTGCAACCAAACGTACATCAACTCCTCCCCCGGTCCCAGTACTCCCAGCAAGGAGCTGGGAGCTGTGGTTGAATGGGTGGGATGCAGTGAGAACTCTGTGCTTTGTGCTTTCTAGCCCTGGGCTCTGGCACAAGGACTGTCCCTCTGAACTCACAGCCTGTGGAGTTCAGAGCTGGCGGGAACTGGATCCAGGTCTCCACACACTCACTCCATTGCCCAAACCATTATCAAAAGCCAGCAATTTAAAGCCATTCCTTTGAATCGACCTTCTTGGGCTGCTGCTGATCTATCTACAAGAGATGCAACTCTGAAATTCCTGCTCTGCTTTCTCCACCCTCCTCAAACCAGTAGTGATTCCCAGCTCCTGACCTCCAAGCAATGTTTCCTGAGTAACCATGGCTTTTGGAAAGAGCAAAACCTCTTCCACCCTGGCCTGTGAAATACTCAGATAGGTGGGCTGCCCGAGCCCCCGAGGAGGCAGTTGGGGCTCCTGGCCGTTGTCATAAACGTCCAGGTGAAGGGTTCCAGTTCACCCACCCAGCCTTCCAGGAGAGACCGTCTGCGTTTAGAGGCTCAATTCAGTGTCAGCTCTGCCACAGCCTCGCGAAAGGTCAAACGGCAAAGAAGCTTTTCATTAACACAGAGCAATGAAGGGATAGAAGTCAAAGAGCCAGAGAAATGAAGCACCGGGCTTCAACCAACAACGAGGTCAGGCACCTAATGAGCCGATCAGAGATGACAGGCTGGCTTTGACAGCACCAGTCCCTGCGTGCTCTGACAGTGCACCAACAGATAATCCCCTCCTGCACGGGCACTCAGAGCTCTACATGAGACACACACCCCCCATGTGGTCACATTTCCCATCATCCAAGAACCCAACAAAGTATTCAGGATGATGAAATTCCTACTGCCATTTCCTCCATTCCCCTCCATTTCAAGGGACCCATCGTTTAAGTTTACTGAGCTTCTCCAGAGATCTGCTGGCAACTCTCAGAAGTTCAACTGAATAGGTAAAGTGCTGGAATAAAAGAACATCAGGAGCTCTGAGATCTGCTCTTAGCTCCCCTGGGCACCTCTTTGAGACCAAGGGCCAAATGACTCCATCTCTTTATCACAGAATCATAGAACCACAGAATGGTGGGGGTTGGGAGGGACCTCTGGAGATCATNGAGGGTCCCCTCTGTCCCTTCATCCAGGTCACTGATGAAGATGGTGAAGATGTCATTTATGTCCCTCAAGTTGTTAAGTCAGGCACAGATGAAGTCTACAGAGTTGCCTCGTAACCTGAAGTGGAAGCTGTACAGGAGGGTGCACAGAAACCCCTCACCACTGGCAAGACCAGGGGAGCTAAGGAAAGGAAGTCCACCTCTGCTGCTGCACAATGCCTCCTTTCCCAGCCGTCCAGGTAATGGAAAGAGCCCATTGTCCTGCTCCTACATCAAGTTCCTCTACACCGCACGAGTCCCAACGAGTCCAGGCAGCAGGAGCAGCAGGCTCCAGCTCTTGCCTGCTGGGATCAAGCAGTGCACGGCATCACCCTGAGATGTTTCTAGAACCACTTCAACCCACACAATGCAAAAGTGAAGGAGGCAGGAGGTAAGAACCCTGACCAAAATAAAACAACATATTTCAAACAAAGTACCTGCACTAAAACGTGCTGGTTTATTGTCACTCTGGGCTCCCAAAGCATTTTCCTTCTATCCCTGAATGATAAAAGGTGTAAGAATTAAAGATAAACTCTCCAACAAAAAGCGAAACGCACCGACGGGTAATAAATCACAGGACTGGGTGGCATTCAGAGGAAGCTGGAGGAAGGAATAAAGGATGAAGTGGTGTGGATATTGACTAAGATACATCAGACATCCTTAAACACCCAGGACTCGTCCCCAGGGCAGGCGACTCACCACAGTGGGCTGAATTTGGCTGAAGCAGAGGAAGGAACTTGCCCTGTGAGGTGGTGGGGTTGGTACACGGGTGGGGTTGACACAGCAGCTATCATGGAGTGGATGCTCTCTCATTTGATGACCTGAGATTCCTGCATCAACGTTTCCAGCAACTCCCTCCCCAGGGTATCACACCTAAGCACAATGTTCTGGAAACACTACAAATCAGCACCGATTTGCTTCTAATAAACAAGATCACCTTTAATTTTGCAGGCACCTCCCACTTCATTAAACTTAGAGATCTTGCTCTCCAGGGGTTTCCTCCTCAACCGGGGCAGGAAATGAAAAGCCAGAAAAGGTAATTTAATTGGGGATGAAGCTTTATCATAATTACGTGTCATTTAAAACCAAGCGAGGAGCAGGTGTGAAATGGCAGCAGCTCTGTATGCACAGAAGAAAAAAGGTTGACACCAGCAGCATATCTCACAAAACAGCTTCCACTGCTGAGGCTTTTCCATCTGAGGGAGCCCAAAAACAGACTTACATCTGTCCCTCCATGCTGAGGTCTTCTCCAGCATGCACCTTCTATTCAGGTTGGAAGCTTGGACCTGCATGTGCCCCGGGCTCTCTTCTGCACAACGGTGGTTTCAGTACCTGTCTGCCCTCCAGGGCCCTTCCAAACCCTGCAGTGAGAGTGCCACCCAAGCACTAAGAGAGACCGACTGGAAACGTGGAGAAACCAAATCATCTAGCTTCAAAACAGAAGTGAAGCAACTCAGCTCAGAGCGAGAGCCTTCCCTGGGGCAACTGCTTAGTCTGCTTGGTTGGTCTTGAGAGGACTGTATGTCTCTCTTGAGAAGAAGATGCCTGAGACATGAGCAGAGATCTCTTCCCTTTGTGCCTTTCTGGGTGGTGTCAGTAACAGCCTAGATTTAAACACTGACTGCTTCTCTAACAAGTTCCTTTTCCGTACTTCCAGCCCTGGGAGAACAAAACAGAGAGGAACTCTGTTTATCTGATGCACTTTGACAGAAGATTGCTAATTATTGTTCACCCCCTGCTACATTATAATAATTACATATCATATATAGTTCTGATATTGGACAGATAATTGTGATGCAAATTCACATCCTTTCGTTCTAAGTAATACATCAGCAGTCTTCCAGTGATCTTTGCTGGCAAGTTTTCTCTCCCCTGAATCACAGTTCAGAACCTCTAATTGGACCTTACCTGCTCACCCAACCTTGGGCCAGGTTTGTGTCTCAGCTGAACGTACCAGACACTTTCCCTGAACCACTGGAGCAGAGCTTTGCCCAGCAGCTCTTAGGCAGAGATGCTGCCTGGGGTGCATGCCAGGAGCTGGTTCTGCTCCCTCCCCTGTGCCCCAAGCCCTCGCAGAGCCCTGCTCCACCAGCCATGCAGCTCCTGAGCTGCAGGTGGCTGGTACCACGGACAAGCCTTGCCCAAGGCAGGCAAGGCACAGAAGTTTCTGTAATGGAGATAGAAACCCTAAACACATCCCAGCCCAGGATGGGATCAGGGACAGGTCAGTTTTCCTGTTCTGCTTCAAGGAGCAAAGATACAGCTCCCCATCGATTCTAATTTCAAATCACGACGTCTTCATTTTCTGCCTGTAAATTCTCTCCTGCTGTCAAAAGGTCACCAGGCCAGTTGGAGAGCTCTTTTTCACAACCTTGCTAATCTGGAGGCACCTTGCTGCCTCCTCCCCCCAGGAAACTGCTGACAGCAGAACTAATCCTTGGCCAGCAGGACTGCAGGCTGGGTAAGGGCACTGCAGACAGGACTGGCTTTTAAGGTATTCAAGAAATTAAAGAAATTCAGGAGCAGTTCCTGGCTCTTCCCCACACTCTCCTCGTGACCTTGGGCTCCAGCTCAGTGTCTCAGCCTCACCTCTACTAACCGAGGCTAATAACGCTTCCCACAGTTGGTCATGCAAATAAATGAATTTATGTTTAGGAAATAATCTATTGGGATGGGCACAAGGGCCCTTTATAGACTAAAATTAGATATTCTTTTCCCTTGCATCACCACTGTCCCCAGGGGGGTGAAGCCAAGAATGACTGTGACCTGCTGTGTTAGAGAAAGACTTTTTACTGGATGTGTGCATTTCCTGAATAACATCTTGAACTCAGGGCTGAGTGAATTACACCAACTGCTTGTGCTCAAGTTGTGCTGAAGTTTAAGAGGGGGCTCTGAACTGGCTGGGAGGGGCACTGACCTGTGTCTTGGGTGGCAGCACAGCCTGTGTCAGAGGACAGATCATAGCCCGATGAGCTCCGTACCTGCAGCCATCGACACCAGAAGTGCAGCAAGGTGACAATCCTGTACTCAGCTCCAGCATCATCTCCCATCACTTGCTGCCAGTTTTTGGCAATAAAAGTTTATAAGGAATAGCAGCTTTGAGACACACTCCCAAAATGACAGGCTTTCCCAGGTGGAAGGGCTGGCACCACAGCGTTTCCACTTGGAGCACAGGGAGGGGTCACTGGGGACTGCTCAAGCATCATCTCCATCCCCCAGGATTTTACCAGGCTCTGAAGCAGATCCCTTGATGAAAAGTCTTCAAGCTGGCACACCACATCTACAAGCCTGGCCTGATAATAGCATCGGGCACCAGGCATTTCCCAAGCCCTGGTGTGTTTTGCTCGAGGAGGCAGCTACTCCAGGGCAGAGGGCTGCACTCTGACAAAGGTCCTGAAGCTGCAGGGCCAGGTCACGCTCCCCAGCAGGATGGGGTTAATGCCTCTCTCAGCTTTCATTGTCATCTGGAGTGATGAAATCCACTGCTGGTGAACAGACATCCATAGACCATCACTGATTTTAGAACTAAATTAGGGAATGCAGAGTGTCCCCCTGAATGCAGCAGGAACACAGGCACCCCCTAAGAGCTCCAACTACTGCCTGTGGCAGTGGCTGGAGGGAGCAAAGACCCGCACCAGCCTCTGGACATCCCCACATTACCCCAGCTCAGCTGCCCTCCGAACACCCCCCGAGAAGTTGGGACCACTCCAACTTGGAAACGGAACGAAAAACCCCTCACCATCCCCGGCCAGCCATGGTTCCATCCATAAAACAAAGAGGGGCTCAGCTAGCAGGGCAAGAGGTGGCTTCTGCAGCACAGCACAACAGGACCCCCTGGAGACAGAAAGGAAAGGGAAACAAACCCTAAGCCACCTGTCAAAACGTCAGCAGTAGTTTATACCCGTTCATCCTGCACTCAATTATCGGCTCAGCTTAGCGTTTGATTTTACACAACTCCTGTCCAGCAGACCTGCCGTTGTTCTGCTTGATTCTGCCTCATTTACGTATATATTATCCAGTCCCTAAATCATTTTTAATAGCTTGTACACTCGTGTGCCCTCCTCTCTAATTCCAGCACCATCAGCACAATGCAGGTTGCAGATACACAGAGGCTGACATTTCTCTTTTGAGTAATTTGCAGTGGATTTCTCGCCTGTTTGGTGTCGTTAGTTTGCTCTCCGCGCTGATGTGACATTACTTATTGTTAAATATTCTTATCTGTTACATACAGTTCTGTTTAGATAAAGGTCGGCGTGTGAACCCCTGACAGTGCTTGTTGTTGCCACGCTCTGAAGCCAATTTGTCATTCTCTCTCTTCAACACTCTCGTCTTAGTTTCAGACCGGTTTTCCCCATTAATTCAGGCACTGTAGAGAGCCATTAAAAATATAAAATATCTCAGCTGTTCAGACTGACACTTGGATAGGAAATTAGCAGCTCGAGTAGCACCGGTTGCAGAGGGAGGTCAGATAATATTGCCCCACAAAGCCAGCAGCAGCCTCTTGTCCAGGAGTTTTAGGACTGGCCCTCAAAATGCACCCGCAGTTCTGCTGTGACAGCCAGCCAAGCCTCCCCTGGCATGCAGTGCCAGCTCCCGGCCCGCTTTGCAGGGGATAACAGCATAAGCACACACCACCCTCTCTTGGCAGAGGACGAGAAGGGCAAGCTCAAGCCACTGTCCCCACCTTTGTCAGAACAAAAGCCCGTGGTGGTGCTGAGCCACCTTCCCTGGCACCCTGCGAGCAGCCGACTCGCCTGAGCCTGCCCGCACCAGCTGAAACTCCACCTGCAGCGGCTCAGCCTCAGCTCACTCCCTCTGACCAGAGCAGCACCCCCTGCCATCCCCGCAGGTCGCTTCCCGTGATGTGGAGGGGGGGATGGAGAAGCACCTTGGCTGGGACTTGCTCCCAGTGCCCCCATATCCCACCCACCTTGGGACACCTCGAGCATCTCTGTAGCATCCTGGATGGATCACAACTAGAGGTGGGCAGATTCAGACTGGACATTGGGAAGTTCTTCACCATGAGGGTGGGGATACACTGGAACAGCGTGCCCAGAGAGGTGGTGGAAGCCCCAGCCCTGGAAGTTCTTAAGGCCAAGGTGGATGGGGCTCTAAGCAACCTGCTCTAGTGGGAGGTGTCCCTGCCATGGCAGGGGGGCTGGAACTGGGCGATCTTTGAGGTCCCTGACAATTCTATGATTCTATATTACAAGCACAGGCACTGCAGGCTTGCGAGCCAGGGGAAAGCAGCCTGGAACCTTGAATGACTTTCCCAAGGAACAAGTTGGTCATACAGCCTCCGAGACACACGTCTCTGCAGCACAAACACCAGGCCTTCAGACAATCAGTGTGCGCAGAACTGGAGAGCAGAGAGCTGTCACAATCCCTGGGTCATCTTACACCAGTAGCCACTGGGGTGAGGAGCAGGGCTGGCAGCCCCCAGTGCCTTGTAAAGCCTGTTTTACTGCTCAGTTGAAGCTCACACGCTTTCCTGCCTCTATCCAGCAAATGCTTCAGGACACACTTAACTCCAAGCACACAAACCCAGCCTTAATTACATCAAGGGAGCCATTCAGATTCCTAAATTGAAGTCCATGCCTAAGTGAGCATCTGAGCGCGGACTTCAGTGCAGAAAGATGGAGCAAAGAGGATGGGGAGGAGCTGAGCCTTCAGCCCCACGGAGCCAGTGCTGAGGACTAGGGTGGAGATGCTCAGACAGGACAAGGGGCTCTCAAAGCAGCAGCAGGGAAATGCAAGGGCTCAGCTGGCTGCAAAGGTAGATTCTGCTGCATGAGTAGAGAAGTAAGTAAAGGAGGATTTGGCCTGACTGAAACTAGCACACAACAAAACACGTGCTCGTTTTAGCCCTTGCCAAATAGAAGGACATTTATCAAAGCCACATTTCATTTTGCACTGTGCTAAATCGCTTTGCACTTTTATTTAGAAGAGCATAACCTGCCAAGCTCATCCCCCTCTTGGTAAAATACAAAAAAACACTGCACTTTGCTGAATAGGATCAAGTGTGGGGTTTTTTTCCTAACTTGTTTGTCTAGGAATGAAATAATAGAAGGGAAAATCATACTGCTCCCCGCCCAGAGGTCGAGGTGCAGTTGACACCAGGCTGAACCTGCCCCAGTCGAGGGCATCAGGCTTCCCGTGGCACTGGCACCTGCCCATGGGGGCCTGGCTGAGCACACACAGCAGTTCCTGCTCCAGCCAGAGCTGCACCACCACCAGCTATGCTGATGGAGACACACGCAGAGCAGAAGCCTCTGCACTGAACAGGTTCAGTCTACACCTGACCTTTGGGTCCCTGCCTTGGAGGCACAGACCACTCTGCAGACAAGGGCTCCTCTACCCTTCTGTCACTGCATCACCCAGAGATGCCCTCCTCCCTTTCTCACCCTCTCTTAATTCAGCACAACCATCATTAAGCCCCCGGGTGAACGGATATTCACATCTCAGGCCCTCGGTGTAGCTTCAGCAGCACAAGTGGGAAGACAGTGCACTGCTGCCCACCCCCTTCCTAAACTGGGACACGGAGAAGGGCGAGAGCTGGCTTCACACCTTTGGAAAGTTATGAGAAAACTCAGGTCCTCTCTGGGTGTGGGGACAGGGCGTCCTGCAGCTAAAAATAGAGAGACAAGTCCAAAAGTCAGTGCTAGCAGAAGGTGATGGTAGGGTGACTGAAGGCAAACACAGAGCCTGCTTTATTTACACAGCAAGGGAGAGTGAAACCTCCGCACACATGCTGCCTGCGTGACGGACAGGCTCCTGCCAGCTGGCCAGGTCCAATTGCTGCTCTGGACACAGGGCTTCCCCTGCCCGGGCCCTCCCTCCTTTCAATTATTTTAGGTGCNCCTTCCCGCCACAACAGGGAGGTCAGGATCTAAGTTCACCAGAGTCCATGCTCAAGCTTGTCCAGAGTCTGGGAGATCCAAGATGGAAATCTCTCCTAGAGGTTCTACCAGCAGGTTGAGCTGGGTGGGAGATGATCTGTGCTGTCTGAAGTGCTCCCAGCACACCTTCCTCGTGGGTCCTGCCCTGCACCAGCCCTGGGCAGCTGCTGCACGTGGGTTTTGGTTCTTCATCAGCAAAAGCAGTAGAATACAGCTTCAGGGTGGCACGGGTGGCAAGCGGCAGTCCTGAGGGCCAGGGATGGTCCCTGAGCCTGCTCTAAAGCAGCCACATCCCATGTAGCTCAGCCAGCCTGTGGATGGCCACAGCTGATCAGATGCAGCAGTCACACAGGAACGAAGTGTCCCCAAGACCCGAGGAAGGGCAACGGCCAGGCCATTTAGATGTTAGCCTGGAGCCAGGAAGGTGCCTTCCCTGTCACAAGGGTTTTGTCTTCACCAAAAGCCCTTCACTAAAAAGGGGCAGGGAGATGCAAAAATGCCCAAAGGACTATTTTGTCACCATCACTGCAAACAGCAAATCTTGGGCTGAGTGGACTCAAGAAGCTTTCAGAAGTCTGACCAGGAGCAGCACGAGTCCTACTGAGTTGACGCTCAAATGGGATGCAAGGTGTCCAAGAGTGGGGGTCCAAGAGAGCTCTGCCTCAAGAGGTCACAGCACAAGTGGGTGCCAGTGGGTCACCTCCCAGGGCTGTGACCCCTCCCTGCCTGGAGCAAGAGGCATAGCCTGACACCATCCCGGCACCGGTGAGCTCGGGCACCAGCCTTCCAGCAGGGAGAGCAGCTCCTCTGCCCACAGAAGTTATGGCTGGATTCTCCACTTAGAGCAAACCCACCCTCTACTCACCAGCCTCTCACTCCCCATCCGAATCCTGATGGGCTCATTAATCCAGGGACTGCCAGGCCTCCCCTTCTCCTCCTGTCCCACCTGAGCTGTGTGGCTGCCATCACCACACCTCTGGTGGCCCAGAGGTCCATGAAATAAGGGCGGGTAGTTCAGAAACAAGCCCTGATGAACAAACATATCCAAGCACATAAAGAAACAGGATCAGAGGTTTGCTTTCTTAGATGCAGCCATCAGATTTCAGCTCCTCTCAGCCAGCATAAACAAGCAAAATGCTGACACCCAAATGCAGCCATTAAAAGCACCAGAGGAGCATCAAGAGAAGCCTCTGAAACCAGCTACGTGCCAGGCTAAGCTTCCCATACAGGGCTCTTCAATTCAATTTGCCTTATTTCATTAACCTCAATGGATCTACACCCGAGACCAGCACTGAAAAAAAATCACTTATCTATCTATTTAACCTCACTGCCTTGATATTATTCCCTCTGCCCCATATTTGGCTCCACTCTGATACCTGAATTCTTGCTGGCCTGTCAGAAATTTGGGTGCAGTCTCTGTGCTGTAGGACAAACTTCCTACAGAGTTCACCAAGGTGAGGAAAGGAAAAAGCCACAGATGCTTTTGCCAGTGCTTTCAGCAATAAGCTACTGAAAAAAATGCTAATAAGAAACTCCTGACCCATAAGCACAGGCATTCCCTCTGCAACTGGCACTCGACCGCGGGGATCGAGGTCCTGTAAGAAACTGTCTCCTTCACAGAGCCGTGGGGGTTGGAAGGGACCTCTGGTGATCACTGAGCCCAACCCCCCTGCTTCCTTCGGTCTCTGCGCACAGACCAGATCAGCCAGCAGAGCTGAGATTAAAACACAGCCAAGGCACCTCTCCTGCTCTCCCACCGCTGAGCTTCACACACCAAATCCACCAAATCCCAGTTCAGTGGCCACCCCGGCGCTTGGTCACGGTGCACAGACCACAGTCCCTCAGAGCTGTGGTCAGCTGGGAGGGTCCTTTCTCACCTCCATCTTCCACTGACACCTCTCAAGGACCTATCTACAGAAGAGGCAGTGTTTCTAACACAGCCCACTAAGACTCAGCTTGGGGACCTCCCAGGGATGCCCACACGAGCTGGTGCTTGCAGAACTCCAGCCAGAGAGGTGGGTATCAGTTCTCTGCTAAATTAGGTGGGTTGTCCTACACAAGCAATTTCTTTCTTCTTTTTTTTTTCTTAAATGAAATGGGTGTATCATTATGATTAGACATAGTTGTTATATTCAGCCTTTAATTAGATTTGTGTAATTAGAAATGCACTGAGCTATTTCACCCAGTGGAAGAAATATTGCTCGGATGGGGTTATGAGAGATGCTGAGAGGATTTCTCTGTAGCTCTCCAAGCTGATTGATAATCTGAAATGAATGACATCTTTCCATTTGTAGACCTTCAAAAGCTGTGCGTAAGGCTTAACTTCTGGCAGATTTTGTATGGCTGAGAGGCAAAGATCAGGCAAAAGCAGGTGAAAAATACCACGACAAGTTCCTACAGGTATTTCCTTCTCCTGCTCAGACACCCACTTGCCTGACTGAGATAACCAGGAGGTTGATGCTGCAGCCCCCGATGCTGCACCAGCCTCCATCAGCAGCTGAGCTTTCTGCAACGGATAGAGCAAGGAGGAGGGAATGCCCAAGTCACCACTGCAACCTGGACACAGGAATGGGACATTCATACACCAAATGCAGAGAAAGGCATTTGGAGAAAGTTTAGTGGCAGGGAGGGCATTGTAAAAGAGCAGACAGGCAGATGGGGGTGCAGACCCACGCACCTCGGATCCAGCTCCATTGCTACATCAGCTGGGAACACCAATGGGAAGTACCAAGGAAGTTGGGATGCCCATTTTTGGCTTGTTTAACCTATCAAACAAGCTGAGAAGCAATCCNCACTCCAGCTGTGATCTCACCAGTGCAGAGTAGAGGGGAGGAGAACCTCCCTCGACCTGCTGGCCACACTCTTTGGTTAATTGCTGTAGCCTTTAAAAATAATTCCTAACTCCTCCTGACTCTCATGATGAACACGCAGCTGGAAGAAATAAAGAAAAATAAAACAAATAATATAAATAAACATCACACTTGTCCCCACCCCGGGCTGCAACAGGCACGAGGCTGCTGTATAAGAAATGCTTGCACTGATTTCCTTAGGTTTGACCTAAGAGGGACACCATTCAGGTGTCCTGGAATGGATCAACCTTAAAACAAGCAGGCACTGGCATTGCTGTTGATATACAAGTAAATCATCCCTGCCAGCCAGAGATTTCAAATAGATGGAAAAAAATAAGTATGTGAACTTGGGAGTTTGGTTTGTCTGGGTTTTACTGTCTTGTGGCATCAGTAATCAGAAAGCAAAGCACCACCAACAAAAAATCTCCAAGGTTTTTTTGCACATCAGCACTTTCATCCTTCCACCAAATCCTATCAAGATAAAAAAAAAAAAAAGGTCTTTTTTTCCCAACAAATGTGGTGTTTGCTTCGAGTCCAGTTGCAGAGCGAAGAGCTCTCTTTATTTACATACATTAATATGTCTCGGAGCCTACGTATATGCACACGAGAGTTCTCTCAGGGCCTCCTGTCACAAACATCTTCACACACTTCACATCAGCACTGCCCTTTCAGAAACAAGCCCTGCAGAGCAACACCCTCCTCTCTTCCTCTCGTGGATCCCCAGGTACCCCAGGCTTTGGTGGAGTGAGTTTATTAATTCCAAGATGCTTCCCCCCCCCCAAGAAACTGTTAACATTAAAGCATTATAATAAGTTTATCTGATTATATTGTAATAAGCTTATCTGTTCTTTGGACATGCCTGAATACATAAGTTTTCCCTAAACCGAATGCTTTGTGAGGGAATATTCTTCCATTTGAGAAAGACTTCACCTAGGCTTCCTTGTACCAACAACAATGCTGCATAATTCAAATGTATTTTGACCCCATGTCTTCTTGTGCCCCAGTGTATGGTGCAAGAAAAGCTGGGCGATGCTGCCAGCCACCCTCTGAATGACCACCAGGAGCCTCAGTCTCCTGCCACCAAAGAAACTGTGTTTTCTCTGCACACATCCACTGTGCTTGGCCAAAACCATGGAAGGAAGTCCAAGGTGGTATCACCCACTGCTTTGCTGGTCCCTGTCAATCCATTTGATGAGCAAGTGTGGGCACCCTTTGGCAGACATATCCTTCATACCATCATCCACCCCTGGAAATGCCCAGCTGCCTTTCAGATGGGCTCAACTGGGTCAGCACTGGTGCACGGCCCAGGCAAGGGAAGGAGCAGCAGAGAAAGGATCAGCTGGAGGACACAGGGAAGCATAAATTCAGCAATTTTTTCCCCCTCCATTTTAATGTGCATCATGTAACATGCAACACCATGTAACATGTAGCACACAACACATGTAACATGCAGCACCAACCTCCTACATCTCCAGGCATGTTTGGAAAGGATCTGACCCCGGGTTTCCTGGTGACTCAAAAGTGTTCACTCTGGCAGCTTCCAGTCTCACAACTCTGACTCCTGGAACAAGTGGCATCTCCAGGTCACCCCTCCTACAGAAACAGCCACAGGTCTTCTGCTCACCTGTCGACTGCTCCTCCCAGGCAGGTGAGGGGGTGCACAGTGTTCGTAACAAGGGGCAGCAGCTGGGGCACACCAGTGGTGCACCACTGGGAGCAGCCCTGCCCAGGCAAACCTGGCACCTCTAACAGGTACCTCAGCACCACCTCTCCAGTTCACATGGGAGTCGAGTGCCACATCATGAGCACATTTGTCAGAGCCAGGGCATGGTCTTACCAGACATTTCCACATCCTCTGTGAAACAGATGCTTTTAGTACTCCAGCCAGGAGGTCACATTGAAACCCACTCGTTTTAATTCACCCCAAGGCAGAGGAGCATCTTGTGGTACAGCCAGGAGCAGAATCTGAACTCATCCCACAGCATCACAGCTTAGAAAAGCTCCCTGAGCTCGCTCTTCTGAGAGAGCTGTTGGCACAGCACTGCACAGAGCACCTGGAAGGGGCTGAGTGCTCTCTGCACCCTGGAGGAAAACACCAAAAGCACAAGGAAGGCAACAACAAAACACACTCCAGTGAGACTGGAGCCTGAGGTTTTCCCATCAGACTATTTTTACAGCTGGGAAAATGCAGCAGAGGCAAGAAATGCCCAGCCATGGAGTTAGCTACTGGCAGGAGAACAGCCAGCCTTGGAGAAGTGATGGTGTCTCTGTACTGGGCACTGGGGAGGCTGAAGCCTGAGTACTGGGTTCAGTTTTGGGCACTGCAGGATAAAAAAAAAGACACTGAGGTGCTGGAGCGAGTTCAGAGCAGGGCAACAGAGCTGGTGAAGGGTCTGGAGAAAATGTGTGAAGAGGAGCAACTGAGGGACCTGGGGCTGTTTAGTCTGGAGGAGAGGAAAGCTTATCACTCTCTACAGCTGACTGAAGGGAGGCTGTAGGGAGGTGGGTGCTGGTCTCTTCTCCCAGGGAAACAGTGACAGGATGAGAGGAACTGGGCTGAAGTGGCACCAGGGGAGGTTTAGGTTGGATATCAGGAAAAATGTGGCTGATGAGAGTGTGGTGAGGCCTTGGAACAGGCTGCCCAGGGAGGGGGTGGAATCACCATCCCTGGAGGGGTTCAAAACACATCCCGATGGACACTTCAGGGCATGGTTTAGTGGTCCTAATAATATTTAGTAGATGGTTGGACTTGATGATCTTGAAGGTCATTTCCAACCTGAATGATTCTGTGTTCAGGTTTACACACAGTTGCCTTACTACTCTGAGCAGGGACAGTGCAGCACAGCCAAAGTGGCCTTGCTTAGCCATAAGGTGGCCAGCTGGAGGGGATGTCCCACAACCTTCTCTGGCTTGGGCCATGGATGGCCAAATAGCCCAGAGCTTCAGAGAAGGCAACACCTACACTCTGGCTTGGTTCCAGCTCTGACGAGTTACAGCAGGATTTGGACAAAGCTGGAAGAGATAGAAAAAGGCAGCTCTAAGCTGCAGAGATGACAAAGCTCCTCAAACCACAACCTTCTCCTCAAGAGTTGTCCCACTGAACTGCTTCTCAAGCAGCAGTGCTGGCGGGTGGGGAAAGGGGGAACCAATTATCCAAACTCACTCATGATACAATTCTAAGAGTATTTGATTAAGAAGCACTTTAAAGAAAGTCCTCAGCAAACATCTGAAGGACCCCAAATACATATTTGCAATCATGTCTGGATCTTACTTCAACAAAATGTTTATTTGCACAACCAAGTGAGAGGCAAACTATGGGGAAGTAACTAACTTGCTCTTGCTTTCTTCCTCTCCCACAGCTTTCCCTTAGATATTCCATCCCCACTACCCAAATTTCTCCCGCTTCTGGTTGTGGGAATAAAACTTTTCCTCTCCACCTGCAAGCCTTCAGGCTAGAAGTGCTCATCTGCTCATTGCAATCATCATCCCAAGGGACCCTTAGAAACCCTCTAACTTCTCAGGCCAATCACAGCCAAGCAGCACAGCTTGAATTTCAAACATTTTTTTGAAGCTGAAAAGCTCCGAGAGCTCTTCATCAAAACCACTTGATGAACAAGCCTGGGAGAAACTTTATGTCTGGAGTGGTGGCTGGTGCAGCAGAGGATGCAGCACCCACCAGGAGCTACAGCTTCTGAGCACAGGGGGTAGCAACTCGCAGCACCTTGCATCTTCCTCCTGAACACGAGTGCTCGTGGAGCTTGAGGGCAGTACCAAAAGATCTCAGCAGCCATCCGTGAGATGAGCTGTTCCCAGTCAGATAACACCACCTACATCTTGTTGGGGATGTTTCCCAAAGCAAAACTCCCAACAGGCAATGGGAAACTCTGGTCTCTGCACCCATCAGATGCCCAAGGCTGACCAGCTCCCCCCAGGCTGCTTTCTCACAAGCTGGAATTTGAAACAAAAACGTTGAACTTTTAAAATCAATTTTGGAAGTGGAACTTTTAATTTTTCTGTTCATCACTTCTCCCGGCACATCTGTATTTTTTTTTTTTCTCCAAACATTTCAAATTTGATGAAAACTCAAGTTCTTTTATGAGAAAGATCTCCTCGTTCAGGATGTCTTCAGGGCTGATTGTGTGAACAATCTTTCAATGATGAGTAAGTATTGATTTACCTGAAGGTGATAAGTGGGTGGTGATTAGAAGAGGACAGGGTTTGTTTTTTTTTAATACACTCTGGGAGAAATGCATGCTCCCAACAGCACCTCCCACAAGCCAGAGCCACAGGGCTACCAGAAAGGGTCTCTTCCTGCCAAAAATCCTTGCCCAGCAAGACAAGTCCTTATTTGTTGTTTCAGTGCACTCAGCAATTTCATTTTCTTTAGTATTTGATTTTTATTTTTCATTCTGTTGCTACCTGTGCCAGAAACACACTCTCACCAGCAACTCCTGTGGCTGGTGGGGCAACACTCACTACTCAAGGTGACCCAGACCAGCTTCCTTTCAGATTTGTCCCTTTTTCCAACCACAGGAGCTGCCTTACGTGAAATCCTCATCCCTGCACTTAGCCCAAGGCAGCTCGCCCCAGCTCCACCCTGCAGCACAAGTGGGGGGTGCTGGCAACAGCTCCAGATGGTGGAGGGCTGAACATCATCCAAACAGGATGAGCAACTGAGCGTTGCTTTCCTAGGTCAAGCACTATGGGGTGAAGAGCCTCGGAGCTTTGGCCATGCACCGACCTGCGGGGATGAACAAGCAGGGGTTGCTACACCTCAGAGGGTGAGAAGGGGAGAAGAGCTCAATGGAGGTTTTAGAAGGGAGCCTTGGAGAAGGGCTATTAGGACAGAGATAGGCCTGACAAGAAAGCCATGGTCAAGCAGGAGTCAGCCCTCTGCCAGTATGCTGAGAAACACCAGTCCAGCCAAGCTAGGAAGACCAACCTGCACCACCATTGCCAGATCTCCCCAAGAGCAGACACTTTTCCTTTGGCTTTGACAACTCAGAGTCTGAACTAGAGCCCGCCAAAGGTCCTATGCTGCTCCACTACAGAGATCAGGGGCAGTGTGTTGGGATGGCAGGACCCCCAGCACCACATCTAAACCACCCTTAAACACAGCCAGGGCTGGGCACTCGCCCCCCTCCCTGGGCAGCCCCTTCCAGGGCCTGACCCCTCTTGCTGGGAAAAATGTTTCCCTGCTGCCCACTCCAAACCTGCCCTGCTGCAGCTTGAACCCATCCCCTCTTGGTCTATCACCCCTGAGAAGAGACCAGCACCCACCTCTCTACAGGGTCCTGCTTCCAAAGCCCAATAACCATGTGGCAGAGCGTGCAGGTGGATGACACTCAGGGACCTGGTGAGAATCTTCCATTGCACAGCACCAGCAAAAGTGACTCAGTGGCTCCAAATGCAGCTCTGCACTGGGATGGTCCCACGGGTGAACTGCTCAGCCATGGAGAGCGGTGGTGAGTGAGGGGACTGGAATGCTCAAATGGGGTCAGCAAAGCTGTGAGGCAGCTAAAGCTGTCCCCTGCTTGCTCAGCAGCTCTCAGCTGGGCTCTCCTGGCTGACTTTACTGACATACACACACGCTTTCTCCTGGCCCAGACAGACGGAGGCAGCTGGGTGCACAGAGGACAGCTGGAAGCATGCACCCAAACATTTTGGAGAGAGTCCTGCTGAGGCAGAATCCCAGCACAAGCTTCTCTCCTGTAGAAAGTAGCTACAACTGCTTCAAAAGATCAGACTCAGGTCCTGAGCTCTTTACTTTGCCAGAGCAGCTCCCAACAGCAACCCAGCTAACTGAACAGCCCTGGCACTTTCCTCCTTGCTCTGCCAAGCCTCCAGGCTCCCCTGAGGCCCCTGCTTTGCAGACTCCTCCTCAGCTCATACCAAGAGCAAGCTGTCACCGTTCCCTGCGGTACTTCACCCAGGACCACGCAAGCCCAGGCATGGACAAGGGTTTGGATCCTGGAAACATTATCTCTGAGTGGGAAGGGAGAGGCACCCCCGCTGTCATCTCTGCAATGACAGTCTTGCTGTCCTTGCACCAAGGTGGAGGTGCAGCAGATTAATGGGAACATNAATGGGAACATCTGTCACCACCTGCTGGGTTCTGCTTCTGCATCCAGCAGGCATGGAAGACGAGCTCCATGGGGGTCCTGTCACGATTCCCTTCTGCTCCCCATCTCCTGAGAGGACTGGCTGTCCATCGCTGGTTTGTCTACAGGAAATTACAAGGGTGCTGAGCATGTGTCTGCGTGGCATAATGGATCAGTTACTGCAAGAAGTGGGGGGTGACAGTGTGGTAACTGCCTGACAGGAGGAAGGTCGGGCTGTACCCAGAGATGGCTGTGGTAGTGGTTACTGCCAGAAAAAAACACTCTGGGATTACCCCTGCCAGCTACAGCAAGGAATCTGTGCCTCTCATGGGCTACAGCCACAGCCATTTTCCCTGGCAATCCTGTCCCAAGGAAGAAAACATTCTGATACCTCCTTCAGAGGATTGTGCTCATCTTCAAAAGAAGCAGAAAGTGCCTTCACCCACCCCAGACACCAGCGGGACCTGTGGCATCCCCCATAGAGGGCTCAGCACACACCGACCCACTCAACAAGTCCCCAGCCCACTTGGGTTCACGAGCAGCTCTGTGCCAAGATGCCAGGGGAGATACAAGGGCCCAGCAGCAGACGTGCCACCCTTGCTTAACAACAGCCATGCTGGGAAGAGGTCACAGGGAGAACTTCAGGGTGAAGGATCAGGCTCTGCACTCGTGCCTGGCACAGCCCAACGCAACAAGTGGGAACAAGGCAGGGCAGAGGAAAACTACTGCTCTGAACAGCACGGGGGTGCAGAGTCTGGCCAAGGGCTCAGTATAGTGACTGTGTGCCTTAACACTTCAAGGTCCTTCTGGCTAGGACTTGGTGGGTGCTCTTTTTACACCCACCTCGTAAGTCCTGCAGCACAGCATCTGTACTGTGATCTGAACCCAGTTTAGAGGATGAGGAAAAAAATACATCTGGCTGAGCTTCTCTGCCCCAAAACTGCTGGTGCCAAGGACTGTTTCCTGCATCAAATGATCCCATTATGGTTGGAAGTAGTCCTAAAGACTCTCTACTGCAAACAAACCTCTGGGGCAAAAGAGCAATATCTGGGGCAGTGATTTACATAAGACAACAAATTCTTGTCTTCCCAGATTGGAGGAACGTTGCTTTTGTTCACTAGAGTGCTGTGGGAACCAGAAAACCCAGCTCTTTGGGCCACACCAGCAGAGGAACCCAACTCCTTGAGCATCCCTAGCTCCCCAGTCACCCGCAGCAGCTTCTCCATTACAAAGGCTCAGTGGAGCTGCAGCAGCCTGCTGAGATACACTAAGGAGAGATGTGGACAGGGGATGTGGAGGGACCTGATGGCCTCACACCAACACTACCAAGGGCTCAACAACAGAAGCTCAGTGCCCTGCAAACTGTACTAGCTTGTAGTATGGCTGTACCTAGAAAACCACAGCTGAGCCCACCTACATAGTGCTAGGGATGCCTACAAAAGGAGGAAAGCCTCCCTGCTGCCCTGCCCACAGGCCAGGGAGGCAGCAGGTTTACTCCCAGGAAGGGAGCAGGCAGGCAGAGCTGGTGGCATGATGTCCCTGGGCATCCTCTTGAAAGGCTGAGAGCCCGCGAGGTTTTTAGTCTGGAGGGGAAAAGACTGAGAGGGGATGTAATTAGTGCCTATAAATACATGAGGGCTGGGGGTCAAGAAGGCAGGGACAGCCTCTTTGCACTCGTGTATTTTGACAGGACGATGGGCAAAGGTTTCAAGCTTGAGCACAGGGAGTTCCACCTCAACATGAGGAATAAATTCATTACTGTAAGAGTTGTAGAGCAGTGGAACAGACTCCTCGGAGAGGCTGTGGAGTCTCCTTCTCTGGAGACTTTCAAGCCCTGTCTGGATGCATTTCTGTGAGATATGCCCTAGTTCTGTCCTGCTCTGGCAGGAGGGTTGGACTCTATCTTCAGAGGTGCCTTCCAACCCCCACCATTCTGTGACTCTTGCAAAAGTAGCTCCCCCAAACCACCCATCACCCAGACCTGACTCCCAGCATGTGCTGGTCCTAGTGATTCTACCAGAGTCCTCAGCCACCCGCTTTAAGTAAGCATTTCCCAGAGTTCAAAGAGTATTAGCCTTGATTTGATTTAGCCTAATTTGTCCTACATTGATTTCCCATGCCCACTGGCTTAGCAGAAGAGAAAAACAGATTGGAAGAGCATTTCTGATTCGTGCAGCTAAGCGTGTCATTTAGAAAATGGAAAGGTCTTGCTGAGGTAGGAATATCAACTTGGGATTCCTACTTCTGTGTATGGAAGAGGAGCCTTCTCCAAAAGCAGGACCACTGGCCTCTTTAACCATGAGCTTGCTCTCAGCCAGGACAGGACAGGTTCTTGCCATGTTTGCCTTTCTCCCTGTTCCCCCAGAATCCAATTTAAAACAAACTTTATTGGTACTAAAGCGAGATCACCTGAAACACCGTGCAGAACACAGAGGAGAGACAGAGCCACCTATCTTTACAGGACAAAGATCTACAGGTAGGGGTCAGCCCCTGTCTTTATTGCTGGCTGATCCTCCTGCACTCCCTCCTGCTGTCAGGCTTGGCTTTTCAAGAGCTCCTAGGGAAGGGAGGTGAGCAGGGCTATTACCCTTTTAACTCATTAAGATGCAAGTGAGATGCACGACAGCAAAATACTTGAGCTCCACTGAAAACCCCGCCATTAAACATGGTATATGAAATACAATCTTGTCTTCTTATCATGCCTCATTTCCAGGGAGCCCAAAACACTCTGCAAGCATGGCACACGCTGCCCTATCTTCACCTGCAGAGGCATAATCTGGACTGAGGAAGAGGCTGCTAGTCAACATCCCCACCACAGTTCAGTGCTGTCCTTCCCCAGTGTCTCAGAAAAGATGCCACCGTGACAGTATCCCCCCCCACCCAGTGTCCTACTGTCTCTGCTGCCATCCCTCTTGAAAACATAAAACAACACAACACAAAACAACACCACCAAAAAGCATCATCTTTCAACGAGAGAAAGTTTCCATGAGACATTATGCTCAGCCAAGTTGCTCAACCCATCTGTTCAGTGGGCACAGTCTCTTCCACACGCAACCACTGCTGCAGCCGAAGGCTGCCTTCCTTCCTGAGGGGTATGGCAGGAGGAGTAACAATTAGGGACACACATCCAGTTTCTACTCCAACAAAACCTACTGGAAAATAAAGTTTGCACCCTACGTGTTTCTAGTGCACGTGGGTATAACTTCCATTTCATTTAAAGATGAAGCAGTGGGACAAGGGAAACATTTCAAATGACTAGAGCTGCTCCTCTCTTTTCTGGCTGGAACATCACGACAATAGTCACGTTCAAGTCGCCCGATATAAAAAGTGATAGTTCTTTGGCACCGATATCCATCGCTGTATGTGGACCTGCAAGGTTTTTATCTCTCTCAAAACAGCTTTTAATCTTTCTAAACTACAGTGCCAGTTCCAAATTGGACAACACTCGGAATGCGTTGGAGGTTCCTCTGCACTGGGCTGCTATGGAGATCAGAAAGAGTCAGCTAGCAAAGATCATAGAATTGTTTAGGTTGGAAGAGACCTTTAAGATCATCAAATCCAACCACTAACCTAACGCTGCCAAGTCTGAGCCATGTCCCTCAGCACCGTGCTATATAACACAAGCATGGCTTGGAAACGTGGCCAGGGATGGTGATTCAACCACTCCCCTGGGCAGCCTGGGTCAGGGCTTAACAACCCTTTCAGTGAAGAACTTTTTCCCCCCACATCCAACCCAGACCTCTCCTGGCTGCAAGTTGAGGCCACTTCCTCTTGTTCTGTCACTTGTTACACTGGAGAAGAGACCACACATCTCTACAACCTCCTTTCAAGGGAGTTGTCCCGATTGATAAGGTTTCCCCTCAGCCTCCTCTTCTTCAGACTAAATAGCCCCAGGTCCCTCAGCTGCTTCTCACCAGACTTGTGCTCTAAGCCCTTCCCTGGACACGCTCCAGCCCCTTGATGTCCTTCTCATACAAAGGTGCCCAAAACAGAACCCGGGATTCAAGGTGTCACCTCCCCCGTTCCCAGCACAAGGGGACAATCCCTGCCCTAGTCCTGCTGGCCACACCAGTGCTGACACAAGCCAGGATGCTGGT